>MU892003.1:0-11682 GCA_036418205.1 Ostertagia ostertagi
TCAAAACGGTTTTGTGCATATTGTATGGACGCATGTGGGTTCATTTTCGCTGAACGGTTATAGCAGTACCAAAAAAGAAGCATAAGGTACTGTTAAGGGTTCGATCCCCCGTGGCGACTAAATTTTGCATTTGGGTTGGCGCCTACGGTTTGGTGCCAAATCGCGCTAAATATCAAAATCAGATGTCAAATTCATCGTCAGGACCATTTTGAAGCCAACAAGTGGCCGCCAACCTTGATTGCAAAATTTAGTCGCCGCGGGGGATTGAACCATCAAGAGTATTATTCACCACTTTTTTGGTACTACTAAAACCGTTCAGCGAAAACGAAACATGGTTTTGTGGTCCATACATGCGTCCCTACAACATGTACTAAACCGTTTCCAAAAAGCGCACCTTGCCCTGAAAGACCTCCCTTGTAAGAGCCTGTAGAACGGATCTTGTTTCGAGGAAGTGGTGCGATTTAGTTCCTGCATGTGTTATGAGTTCATCGCGTGAAAACAATCGGAATAGTTTTTCAGCTGAGTGTAACACAGACGATGATATTGACGTGGTTATTATTCGTGGGACACAAAACAGTTTTCGGCTATGCGATGCGATGTGTGCTTCTCATAATATATCTTTGAAGCCTTTTGATAGGATTGCAGCCTTGCTTTGAAGGAGGAGAAGAAAGAAAAAATTGCCAGTTGGGAGACAGGCGGACCTCTGAGGGTGCGGACCGACACGCAATTGGCAGCGAAAGATTTGACCTCGGCGATCTAGCATGGCTCACTCTTGGCGCGGTTGGCGGGTACGCCCACCGACTATCTAATCACTCGCCGCAGGTCTATACGCGGCGAGTGATTAGATAGCAGAGAGAAATGTTCGTTGAGATATTGTTGTACCTAATCAGTTCCGTTGGTTCTCTTTATTATTGCTAATCGCTTGTCTATGTTAACGGTTATCGAGCTCAAATATGTACCACCTCAGACAATCGTGGGAAAATCGTGCCATTCAAGGACGCGCCAAACGCTCTAATCATTCTTCAAGTGAACGGGGTATTCTTCCTCCAACTCTTCAAGTTTTGTGAAAGACCACGCGGTTGCCGTTTTTGTCCCTCCGAAGCGAGTCATGATTTAGACGACTGGGGTCCAGTGAATGCGCATAATGTGGAGAAGGTGCTTGTGGTCGAAAATTTCCAGTCCTTTGAAAAACCAGCTCATTTGTATTCGACGCACGCTTACGCATTTCTACGTTTCATCTCTCTTTCCGAGCAACCTAGAGTACTTTCGTCACAGGACTTTATCTTCCCCTGTCTTTCATTTTTTACAGTTTTAAACATATTCGTACAATTTCTTTTTCTTTCCAACAATTGCTCTACCTGTCCATTTTGTAAATGTTCTGCACTGCAAAACCATTTACGGTCTTATTCGTGAACTTCAATTTCATTCCTTTCGGTAACTGGCATCATTATGAAAGCACCTTGGCTTTCATTATGATAACAAGATAAACTTTTCTGGTCACTTCCAAGCGCTGTTCAAAAAGGCCGCATTTCGTACAGATTTTCAAGGGATTGTCGACAAAAGATGATGTTTTACTTAAGGCTTATAAAACGTATGTTAGACCTATCGTAGAATGTGGAACATCAGTGTTCTGCCCTCATAAGAAAAAAGATGTCCAGTTACTTGAGAGAATTCAAGATAATTTCACGAGGAAATTAGTCATTGAGTCCAGGATGGCCTCCTATTCCAATTTACCTGATCCTACTCGCAGAAATCGATGTTTTAAATTATACAGCTTAAATTCCCGCAGAAAAGTTTACGATGTTTGCATGGTATTCAAAATACCATGCAAACATCGTAAAATTGTCAGGCATTGCAAGAGTTGATGCATCCAAATTTTATGAAAGGGTCAAATCAAAAACTAGAGGTGGATCGGAGAAGATTTCATATGCAACGCCACGAACCAACTTAAAGCGATACAGCTTAAAGCAACAATCCAGGAACGAATTCGCGGGTAAGGACCACCTATAATGACGTTGCAGGTGAGAAGTTGGTCAATGGAGAAAGAAAAAGTAGAAAAAAACGTCGGGCAGGGGCTTAGACAGGGACTCCCCCTGCCGTTTAGGGAGACGTGTGTTGGACGAGTTGTCCGAACCTGCCCGTAGTACATGCGCTCCAATTGCAACTGCTGGCAAATAGCCATGCATGCTTGCAAATACATGGCTATTTGCCAGCAATCGAAATTAATATGCTTCGTGTTCTTATGGAAATCATAGATCAATTTAAATATTACACTAAAAATATTTTACTTTTTTACTATATATTTTTCAAAATATATTTAAATATCTTACTAAATATTACTAAATATTTTTCAATCCTGAGCTTTTTTTAGTTTTTTTTTGTATTTGTGTTTTTTTTTCGAGGCGTAAGTGGTGTAGTGACAAGTGGCACGCTTACCACGCGAGCGGTCCGGGGATCAAATCCTGGGTCGTGAGTCGCCCGGGCCAACCAAGCCTTCCATCCCTCCGGGGTCGGTTAATTGGTACCAGACTTGTCTGGGAGGATAAAAACACTGACTTGTACATCGGCTGGCCCCCGCAAGTCATTGTATAGGCCACATCGCATTCAAACGCCACTACGAATGTACAAAAGTAGAATGCGTGCCGCATCCCAAAAAGGGATTGATCAACGGCAAATGCTTTATCCTTTTATCCTTATTCAACATTATTTTAAGACTACTTCATTCCTACATTTACGTATTATGGCCTGTAAGGGCACCTATTTTCCTTGAACCCCAACATTTGGAGGTTCTTAGGTGCAGCCTCGTCCAATAACTTCAACAAAGGCAACTTCCAACATTGTTCCAAGGATGCAAACCAATTTCGGGGGTTCAAGCAATTTCTTCTGGTTTTTCTTTTCTGCCCACTAACTGTCCTCCCGTTTTTTATTAGCGGAATGGCTAACGATTATGCGCACTCCGCTAGCCCTTATTATTATTATGGCCTTCAAGAGCGACCTGCCCCTCATGAATAACCTTACAAACCTCTTTATGGAAGTTTTAATACAAGAAAGTTTTGAAAAAGAATTCGTTTTTTCCCGAAAATAACGGGTCGCAAGTGTGCCATGGAATCGCAAAATGTGGCAAAATTGTAGTAGTTAACGTTTAATATTTCAACTATAATATTTGTTTTTTGGAGCTGCCCTGGAATTTTCACGGTGTATTCAAGATATGTTCCTATAACTTTGAAGGCTAATAATAATAATAAGGCTAGCGTGCGCTCATTTCGTTAGCCATTCTCGTAATAAAAAGGGAGAAGTTAGGTGGGCAGAAAAGAAAAACCAGAAGAAATTGCTGAACCCCGAAATTGGTTTGCATCCTTGGAACAATGTTGGAGTTGCCTTTGTTGAAGTTATTGGACGAGGCTGCACCTAAGAACCTCCAAATGTTGGGGTTCAAGGAAAATAGGTGCCCTTACAGGCCATAACTACGTATAATGTATGCTATACGAAGTTTATAATTTGAAATAAAGGATAAAAGGATAAAGCATTTGCCGTTGATCAATCCCTTTTTGGGATGCGGCACGCATTCTACTTCCATTTGTACATTCGTAGTGGCGTTTGAATGCGATGTGGCCTATACAATGACTTGGGGGCCAGCCGATGTACAAGTCAGTGTTTTTATCCTCCCAGACAAGTCTGGTACCAATTAACCGACCCCGGAGGGATGGAAGGCTTGGTTGGCCCGGGCGACTCACGACCCAGGATTTGATCCCCGGACCGCTCGCGTGGTAAGCGTGCCACTTGCCACTACACCACTTCCGCCCAAAAAAAGAATAAATAAAAAAACTAAAAAAGCTCAGGATTGAAAAATATTTAGTTCTTCATGCATAAAACAGATATCCACAAAGAGTACATTGGGGAAGACAGTTACTAGGCCTCTATGTTCAGCTTAAAATGGCAGGGCAGCAAATCTCTGCAAAACCACGGAGTTCACGGGAACGAGACTTTGGCAATTCGTCTTGGGTTACGGCGAGGTCGTTGACGCCGCGCCCTCTATTCACCGCCAGGTATTGATTGCTCCGATTGGGGGTTCCCGTTCGGATCAGCACTATTCGGCTGCACGAAAGTTTTCTTTTTTTTCTGTTCTGATTTTTTTGGATGAACTTTAGAGCCTCAAAGGCACAATCGACTGCTTTTTTGGATGCCAGTCTTTCAGGAAATTCGCTAATTGAAGTTGACCTTTGTAGTTCCAACTTATCTGACATCTGAGCGTTAATTGCTTCCTGTCACAGACAACACACACAATTGATGAGCTCACTTTTTAGAGGTATAGAAAGCTCCCTTCAAGTGCCAGGACACCACTTTCCTGGTGCTTGTTTTTATAATTTGATTCATTAAATATTCCTGATGGAGGGCTAGAGGCTTCGAAATTTTGCGGAGCATTGTTCTAGGAAACGGAAACGTCAAGCAAAAGTCCATATTAAGTCTCCATATTAAGTCAGAGCAAATAATGTTTTATCATCTACGATTTCACTTTCATGAATCGAAACAATTGTTCGCATCTGTATTATTTCGCTTTTATTTTTGCAATAGGAATTTAGTAGTCGAAGCAGTTATAAAAAATTAGTGCCTCTTTTTGAAGTGTTTCACAAGCTTCCCTCACGCGTTCTTACCCAAAGGCATCAATGGCCTCTTCGTTTTATTCACTCTTCAGAAGGATTCTTGCCTGTGGGGTTTCAGTAAATTACCATCTCGGGTCGCAACTACCAAAGAGGACGCAAGCTTCCAATCCCTTCGGTTTCTGGGCTCATTCATTTTTATTTTTATTTTTATCTCTTTATTCTCGCTATTTATTCATTTTCATTTTTGGTTTATTCATTTATTCACATCCTGAGAGTGAACCAGAAAGATTTAGAATCAAATTCGAGGCCCAATCGTTTAACCTTATCATATCAGTTTGATTTGACTTCCAAGAAAAAAAATCCATTAGAAGAAACTGGAGAAAATTCTGACTTTCCAAATCAATGTGATTTTATAGCGAGCTCCAAGTTAAAGGCTCCCTCGTATTGAGAACACTCACTACAGTGGACTACCCCTCTAAATAGAATGCGTGGTGCGTCCACGAATGGAACAAGTAAACATAAATGCTTTTCTTCCTTATTGAGTCACGGAGCCACGGATTAATTATTCTCTCCTTTTATTCCACAAGAAACGCTGAGGTGTCGGGCAAAACTTTCGCCCCATCTGGGATTCGTACCCGGATCTCTTGCTTTCCGGGCAATTGTGCTATCAGTTACACCAACGGGGCACCATTTCACCCCAACTCAGCTTCGATGGTGAAGTTACCATAGCTTATCAGCATTCACACGTATAACGTTATGATTAATTGTTCTTCACAGTGAATTCACTCCATACACTGTTTTGGATAAGGATGATTCAAGGAAGCGGATCACACGTGGTTCATGGGATAGCCGTCCCGAACTCCGCGGTCACCTACGATAATGTCGAAGATAGCATGTTGTGGCTAAGAGCTTAACCTATGGAAGACACGACAGATTTAATAAGAAGATACGGCTGCTATCTGAGCACGTTTGCCTTACTGCATTACGCTCCTTGCGTCGATGAGGAGGTGCAACGCCGAACCAACGCGTGGGTTTCGGCGCCTTATCACGCCGTTGATAAGGCGCCGCTGCCCCTGAAAGCGTCACCCGTCGTCCCTTTGGGTAGGACCCCTACCAATTTCCACTGTGTCACTTTCCCTATCGTCTCCATTAGGATTTCCGTGACCACTTCCTTTGATGACGGGTGGGGTGATGTCGTTATAGAATTACTTTGCCCATGGAATTTTACTTCGAGTAACAATGCAGTTTATTTAGTATTTGATCTACACTACTGACAGCTGTGGCATGTTTTCATATTGCCGTTGAAGTCACGTGCTGAGTAAATACTTGTGGCCGACCGATAGGCAGGGTCAACCGTCACGTTGGACAAATTTCAAAAATTTTACGACCCCCCCCTTCTGGAGGGCCTCGATACGACCCCCCAGGGTCAACCCTACCGTTGGTACTTTTTGGAAATTTTTCACGACCCCCTCCACCACCATGAGACTCAGGAGGTCCACCAATAACGACCACCACCCTTACCATCAGAGCTGTTACTATAGTATTTGATTCTGAGACCAGTTGACACAGCCCAACTCCACCCACATTTCCTCCAAAATAGCCGTCGAATGGGGAAGGGGGGGGGGTATATTTCAATGTATCAACAATAAACGGCAAATTTGTTTCCTAGCACTCACAAAGCACGCTGTCTCCGACCTTGCGAATACTACCCCCCTTTTCATCGACCGAATACGACCCCCCTCGTTGGACAAAGTCCAACGGACGGTTGAGCGTGCCGATAGGGTGGCTTGGTAAGGATTCTATCCCCATGAACCATGTATGAGATCAAGGGATAAATGGGCAGCGTATGTCATCCTTGTGAACGAGCGTTATTTCAGTGACCTTAATTATCATTTCCGTCACTGCCTATATCGCAGATTTTGATGAGGAACTGAATCTGGCTCTTTCCTTGTCCGATGCGATTGATTCAAACTGAATGTGGTACTCCTCCAAGGAATCCGCCGGGAAAAATAGTCTGGTTTCAACAGTCGAATTTTGGTCTTTTTTCGGTGTATTCTAAACACTTTATCAGTATTTGGTATCGATAAGCAGATGACGCGCTGCTCCAGTTCTTTGGAATCTGCCCCCTAAATGATTAGCGCTGATCATTGTCTCTGGACTGCGGTCACCAATGCTGCCATGCCTTCCACCTAGAACTACTACTGATTCAGAATTCAATGTAAGGCGCATGATTTGAAGGCGTAAAGAATGTACAAGTTTTCGGCGTACGGGTGTTCCACTACCTATACACTTCTTAGGAAAACAGTTCGTAGAGGAAATATTTTGGCTGTTTTTTCGCGACCCTGGAAAGCTCCGTTTTTGATGTCATCTCATGTTCGACCATGTAGGAACATGTTAGCTTGGATGCCTACAAGCCCATCTTTTTCTGTGAGCTTTTTCCAAAAGTTAGAAGCTTTTCTATCTCTGTCTATTGTTACCGCTTTCCTGTAAAGCCGAGAATTTTCATTGTTTCTAATAAAATTTCGCTAATTTCACAGCAGCCGAGCGGGCAAAGCCTTATAGTGGGATATGTGTGTTTTTTTTTTTGGGTTACGGTGAGCAACCCTTACGCGTAGCAGGGGATTGTGCCTGTGAAAATAAAAGTGTACACAGACCGAGGAGACAATTTTCCCCAGGAAAACACTGGTTCAAACTGAGCCTAACTTAAAGGAATCCTTCGCGGAAAAATCATGATTCTATTTCAGCCATAAATCACTGGCTTGAGACTCATTATCCACGATAAGAATGAAAAGAACAGAAATATTGCTTTTTTTTGGTAAAAATTCGAAAAATCGAAAGGGCTGCTACGCGTTCAAAGTGCCCACGGACGTCTTTCACAAATGCTGGCGACGGGGATGCTTCCACTTGGTTCTTGGAGTGCCTTCACTAGAAACTCTTTCTGGCCTTCTGCTTTATTGCATTCACATCTTACACTTCTACTCCATCCTATTCTATCGATCGATTTGTCTCTACTCTCCGAAATCGCGCGCTTTAACCCGATTCTTTCATTGCGTCGCCTGATACGTAGCCGGCCAAGGCCAACTTCTTTCCATGCCTCGCCTTTGGCTCCGCCCGAATTACCTTCGATTGTCCATAGAGTGTAGTTTTTGTACGTTTGTTTCGCTTCGGAAACCGAATATTCATTCGTGGAACTTTGTGTGCTGTTTCTAGCAATCACAAGTGACACATCCATGTCAAGAAAAGAATGCAAAGAAACTTTTCGCGAAGATTCCTCCAATCGGAGCTTACACATGCTTTAGCTTAGTAGGTATTACCGTGACTCAACTAATACAGCTTTTCTAGGAGAAATCCACCCCAGGTACGGTACTCTGATACTTGGACGAAGTGCTGAGGAGATTAGGCCTATTTTGTTACTGGACAATTAGCGGTGGGGACAAGTTGGCTTGGCCGGGATGGAGCTATACAGGCCCTCATATTCACTGGTAAATTCTGAAGTAATCAATATGAGCTTTTAACTACGCTATATGATGGCAAGCTCTCTCATCCAGGGTCCGTGCCATAACCGGAAACCTCCTGATGATCCACCGAGATTCTGCTAGATTACGTGTTGCTTGCTTCCGATGAGAAGGTGACGTCGTTTCAACAATTTTAGTGTTGAGTCTAAGCAACACATGATAACTAGAAATAGCGAAAACGAGCAAAAGTCGGCGCCAAGCAATGGGTGAAAAAGTAAGAACTGGTGGAAATATGGCGAAATATTCGGGATGCGAGCACCTAAATTAATGAAGAAAGTCTATGGGTGAACGTGAAAAACCAGCGCCTGAAGGAAAGAAAAGAAGATCCAGAATCTGTCAAGAATTGCTTATGTGTTGATAGAGCGGCATCTGCTTTTCCCTTTTTCCGGAAGAATCTTTTTCGGATGAATTTGGTTTTCCAACGATTTTTTCGACTCTCCACTTGTTCGTCTCTGTATTTTCTCGTTCATAATATGCTTTTATGTGTACGCAGGTGTCGCTTTGTCACTCGTTGCTAAAACACCATTGGAAAGTACACGTCAGTTTAGCGTCAACGGTCAAAGTAGGTTGTTCCGTGTTTTAGGATGATCGATCGCGCTTTGTGAAAATCGCTATGATAGTGTAAGCGTGCTCCTAACTTCACGCACTGCAATGTCGGCCTATGGGATGGCGATGGAAAAATGAATGATGAAGCGTTGTTTAATATAGACGAATCCGCTTTTGCTCATAGAGATGTTTACTAATTTTCCTGAGGCTCTTGATTCAGATTTTGTTTAGCTCATCTTCTTTGGCTTTTCAACATAGAGGATCCTACTTTATGCGTAAGTCTGGCTTGGTGTGTCTGTTGTGTGTGTGTTTGACCGGAAATTCATAGCTCGAGTCACAGTAATGATAGCGCAGTGGTTCTTACATATGTTATAGGGGGTGGATGGGGACACAAGTGGTACGTGATAGGAACTGATAACGACTGATAATAGCTGATAAGAGGGGCTAGAAAGCGAGCATCGCCAATTTCGTTTTGTCGTTCATATTGGTACTAGAGCGTCTATACTTACAAGTGTTATGTGGGGTGGTCCCGGGACATTGGTGGTACATGATGAAAAGCGATAGCAACTGATAAGGGCTGATAAGATGCGTTAGAACGCAAAAGTCGTCGATTCCGTTACCCAGGCTCGCGTTGACACCAGAGCAACCATACTTACAAGTGTTATGTGGGGTGGGACGGGGACATTGTTGGTAAAGGATAAAGCATTTGCCGTTGATCAATCCCTTTTGGGATGCGGCACGCATTCTACTTCCATTTGTACATTCGTAGTGGCGTTTGAATGCGATGTGGCCTATACAATGACTTGCGGGGGCCAGCCGATGTACAAGTCAGTGTTTTTATCCTCCCAGACAAGTCTGGTACCAATTAACCGACCCCGGAGGGATGGAAGGCTTGAATACTGACGCCGTAGCGAACTCACGAAATTTCTGATCTGAAGTCAGCTTCTATGTTATCTATTGGGTTGCCTATAACTGCCCTTCTTGAAGAGCTGATGAGGCGTGTCTCCTGGATTTTTGACGTGAAGTAACCGCGCGCACTGATAAAAGTACGGTTCGCTTGAACTGCTTCGCGCCGATATCCAGTGCTGTAGTGTTATTGAACCGTTAATCCACACGCGCTCTATCAGTGCCGGCGACGAGTACCACGTCAAATCCATAGCACACGCCTAATCTGACTTCGAGACATAATCTGTGCATAATAACTCGTAGTGTTTTTTTCAAGCGCGTAAAATTTTAGTCCAGACGCAGTAAATCACGCTGGAAGCTGGTACACTCTCTGATTATGCTTGTTTTTAAGTACTCTACAAGGCTATATTGGTCGTTCTTCTCTTCAAAATCATAGTCCTAGTCAGATTTAGTGCTTTGAAGCCGAAAATCCAGCCAGCAGAACTCGGCACATCAGCTGCTATTCTTTGATTTACATAAAGGCAAATGCTGTCGAAAAACGGCAGTTCTTCAGAATCCATCGTTATCAGTGAACTTTATTCCACCCGACCCTATCTTTCTCGATCAATTTCAAAAGTTTCACAGCATACAAATGGAGAATAATGAGGCATTTTGAAAAATCGCTCAATATCATTTTGTATTTCAAGCCCGTGGATTGGAATTGAAAAATTGCGAAATGGTATCGAATTTGTCAATGATGGCAATAATATTACTGCATAGCTTTATGCTCTTACTTGTTGCTTGATAGCTTTATGCTTTTAGTTGTTGCTTCAAACGTTCGTACCAAATGTAAGCGCTACAACATTAGTTCCAATCCAGTACAATATTTTCCTGCTCGTCCTCGCTATATCTTTTTTCTTACAAATGAATCGAAGAATGCTTTTTCACTGATCTCTTCTTTTTGAATGGTTTCTGAAGCTCAGCGTAGGATGAACGATGTGTCTCATTGGTCGTTAATATTTTCCGTTTAAGGGCGGAAGTGGTGTAGTGGCAAGTGGCACGCTTACCACGCGAGCGGTCCGGGGATCAAATCCTGGGTCGTGAGTCGCCCGGGCCAACCAAGCCTTCCATCCCTCCGGGGTCGGTTAATTGGTACCAGACTTGTCTGGGAGGATAAAAACACTGACTTGTACATCGGCTGGCCCCCGCAAGTCATTGTATAGGCCACATCGCATTCAAACGCCACTACGAATGTACAAATGGAAGTAGAATGCGTGCCGCATCCCAAAAAGGGATTGATCAACGGCAAATGCTTTATCCTTTATCCTTTAATGTTCCGTTTATGAATATGCGTTGTATCACTGTACGTTTTCCAGCAATGGGCGCGTGAGGCAATAAATAAATGAATAAGTAAATAAATAAGTAAATAATAAATAACTGCCAACAAGTGCGATTTTTCCAAAAACATAACAAAGGGCAGGGGTGACAGTTCCTCCCACTTGATCCAGCTCATCTGCAGTTTACACATAGAGAAAGCATGGAACCATTAATAGTCGTTTTCCTGCCACTTTTTTTCCTCCGACTGAAAGGTAATGAAGCTCCAAGCATTTTATCAGGGATTTTCTCCATACTGTCCCTTTGCAAGGAGAAAATGCGAAAAAAAAAACTGAAAATTAGGCGCTCATGGCCGTCGCATTCAAAATAGAGCCGATGGTAGGTGACCCGGGGACCCCGTGACCCGGGAGACTAGACACTCTAGTTAGGGCACAGTATGCTCTCAGTCTGTTCCAAAATCCCATCCCCTCCCTGAGGCTCAGTTCCAGGTACTGAAAGTGGCTCACTCACTCGAATACGCCATCCCTCCCCCACCTATGTACACAAAAAATGAGCACCAAAAATTGCTTCCGCAACACTTCTTCTTTATCTCCTATTTTCTCAATCCACGATAATGCTTCCCTTTCGAAACAAAGAAACTTTATTAGTTTTGTAAATGATCGTACTTTGATGTTATGAAATCGCGTTTTTCTAGCGCAAGTGACATTTAGGCCACTCCCCAGCCTGGAAACTTGTTTGGGGCAGTTTAGAGCGAAACGAAATACCTCCAAACGACTTTCTCATCACTGCTTGGCTTAAGA
>MU892004.1:0-26785 GCA_036418205.1 Ostertagia ostertagi
GTGGGTGGAGTTTCGGAGTTTAGGTAGGTTTTGGGCTGTGTCAACTGATCTCAGAATCAAATACTAATAGAGAGAGAGGTCGCGGTGGAGGAAGGCTGGTTGTATTGGGGGTCGCAACTGTGTGTTGGGAGGGGTCGCAACTGGACGCCGCTCGCGAGAGGACGGGTCGCAAACAGAGTCAACCCTGCGTTGCGCAGTTTCGCAACGGCACGTTGAGAGATCCTCAACGCACGCTGTATGGGCGGAGACGCAGACGGCTCGAGCATGCGAGTGTGAATGTTCGCGCGAGAGAACGTGTCTAATCGGGCGAAACTGCGCAACGCAGGGTTGACTCTGGTCCAAAAAATCCGCGAAAATGTTCGAACGTGACGGTTGACCCTGCTCGCCAACTCTTACAGTTCGAAGGCAGCGATTACGATCGGTTCCAGAGAGGTTTTGGGGGTACATGGGGGTGCTCAATGGCAAATCAAAGGCGAAAAAGGGTGAAATCCGTTCAGAAACCGCAAAACCGGATTCCTTTTGGCCGTTGATTTTCGCTCATGAACGTGCAGCTGCTAAGGTGGCAGGACGTATGGACGAGTTTGCCGTTACGCGTTTGTGTCTCCAGCCGTCAAGTCGCTTCCGGTTGTGACGTTTGCCTAGCAACACAGCTTCGTCCCGAATACCTGACTATCATTATGGGTACCCCCCAGGAGGCCCGTCGCGCGGCAAGAATGCCGAGTCAGCGGACGAGTCGTGCGCGTATTAGGGAAATCGCGTCAAGTTAAATAGAATGTCCCATTGCACGTCCTTCATCGCACATCACGCGCCGCGACTCGTCCGCCGACTCGGCCTTCTTGCCGCGCGATGGGCCTCCTGGGGGGTACCCAAATTGTGGGGGGAACAGGGTACTAGACAGGAGGCCCGTTGCGCGGCAAGAAGGCAGAATCAGCGTACGAATCGCGGCGCTTACAGTGACGATTTCACGTCAAGTTAAATATTATAGAATGTACTACAGCACGCGCTGCGAGTCCGCTAGCTCTGATATTAGTAGAATGTACTACAGCACGCGCTGTGAGTCCGCTAGCTGTGCCTTTTTGCCGCGCAACGGGCCTCCTGTCGGATACCCGGGAGAATGGTTCTGGGGCGGAGCTCGTTCCAAGTACTGCTCAGCGAACAGCGCGCCTTTTGCCGTGAAAGCCCTTTACCTCGCTTCCTTGGTGGCTAAGTTAAATCGCTTCCTTCCTAATGCATGGATCCTACGACATTTTTCTGAAGTTTCTATCCCTTTTGAAAACAAAATTTTTACAGTTTTGGGCTCACAAAGACTGGGATCCGTGCACGCAAGTTCATGACATTGCAATTGTTGAGCTCCATAAAGATGTCGTCGTTACTAAAGAAGTGGCTCCAATTTGTCTTCCTTCGCCAGGGCTCAAGCTGGCACCACTTCTGAGAGCAGCCGGTCCTGGAATGAATCGTGAGTTCCGTCTCATCTATGGAATTCGATCAATATAATACAATCTCTCTTCCGATAGAACAGTTTAGGTTTCACATACTATAGAGACCTTATTATGCCTCGTTTTGTAAGTAAATACAAACCACGCGTTGGATTCATGCCGCTGGATCATGCCAGTGTGGCTCTTGCGCACAAATATGGAAGTATTGGTGCGAAATGGGTCAGCAGTAAAAAACGGGAAGAATTTGTTCGGACCGCTTAGGTTGAAGGCTTCGTCATCTGTAGTA
The DNA here is from genome assembly GCA_036418205.1 of Ostertagia ostertagi. Lineage (NCBI taxonomy): Eukaryota > Metazoa > Nematoda > Chromadorea > Rhabditida > Trichostrongylidae > Ostertagia > Ostertagia ostertagi. Next base: position 1,723 of record MU892004.1, read on the forward strand.
AGGCTGTGCAGAGGCAATGAGAGAGTGAGCGCGGAGAGGAGAGTGTAAGATAGAGAGCGCAGCAGATGAGAGGGCAGAAACAGGCCGCTACGGAAAAATGAGAAAAAATTGAAGATTTCTTTGCGGGACCTTAGCACCTTTGACGGGCGATTCCCATGCACAGGAAGTGCCACACCTGCAATTTTCCTCTAGGGTATACCCTTCCGACCAAAGAGGGATTGTCCACACGACTTTTGCCTGGGTTGTGCCATTAACACCGGCAGCTTTCTGCGAGGTGCACTACCTACGAGGTTGGTGCCGAGTACGAGATTGGGGAGGAGGGGGGAAGGGGTGGGAGAGGAAGGGTGGAGGCGAGGGCTGGATGGCTGCTATGAAATCAACGTGTGGTGGCTCACCTTACCCATACTAGCCATGTGGACAGCCTTCAAAGGCTAATAAGACGCAAATGTAGAGTTACAAAAAAAACGAATAATGCCTTACGTTTTAGGTTCCTCAATTGTTACCGCAGAAGCCCTTGTTCTACGCGTTGTCAATTATGTTTCGCCTAACAGAACAGAACACCCACAGCTAGGTGTGATAATGCTGAGAGAGAAGAACGTCTCTTTATGTACGGTACGTGAGAGTAACTTGGTTGGAGGATTCTGTAGTTGGTAAAGGCAAGCTCCAGGATAAAATGAAGGACTCACTTATTCAAATATTCGAGTGTTAAGTAAGTGACCGTGAGGGAAAAGCAGGAAAGCATGTGAGAAGCTCGATATAGGAGCTCTCCTCTTTAGCTGCACACGAACCAGGGCTACGAGAAGAACATGTATGAAACCATGCCCTCACTCGACAGGGCTAAAAACTCAGCTCTATAAGCTGCTCGCTGCTACAGGGTTCCCTCGTTACTCTCTGCTTCTCTGCATTTTGTTGTTCGTTTCTCAGCCGATCTCTGTAGCGTGCTCATGTTAATAAATGCAACGTCTCGAATTTGGTCGCAGATTGGGCTTTTGGTGTTGAGTTTCGCAGGTATGAAATTTGCTGAATACTGTATCACGACCTTCCGAACAGTTCAACGTTGAGCTTTCCCACGTGGTTAAGAAGGGCCACGTTGATGTGTGGGTGGGCTCAATGGTGCTGAGTCGGCACCAATGCTCCGTCCTGCCTTTTACTAGGAAGAGTCCTTAGTTCATTAACTTCCATAGTTTCAAAGCCCTGCTGCAAGAAAACGGCAAAACGTGCTTGCGGACCTCGATAGGCATGCATAACACAAAAGTATGTTGTTTTTCCTGAGCGGGCCCTTCAGTGCCAGAAAATGGTATGAGGTGAGAATGCCTTGAAGCGCACACACCATTCTCAAGTCGATTCTGGTACAATAACTGAGGGGATTGGGTGACCGGTGGGGCCGATATATTAGGTTGGTGAAGAAAGTTCTTAGGCCTTGAAACGCTGAATGGCGTATCTACGGCAGATAGTGGGGGGCGACCCTTCTAAACGGTGAGTTGTTGCGGCACGCCCTAATTAAATTTTTTGACTTTCCGGCTATTTCCGTATAACTAGGTTCTACAAACCATATACGCCCAGCTTTGGCAGAGCCTTCTCAATAGTTCTGCGCAAGCGTGCTTCAACCAAAACTTTCGGCAAATTGTTGGCATTTGTCCAATATCCGGCCCACCACGCTCATTATTTTTAGTGCTCTCGCTATCGTTACAAAAGCTTTCCCAACGACTTGTCCAGACCATATCTGGTGCGAATCTCATCCAAGTGCATCTATAAAATCTTTAGTTACTTCCGCTTCTCACAACACTTTTTAGCTATAGAAGAAAACGAAAATCATGCAATTCTACTCTTCGAGTATGCCGTATTTGAGACTTCAAAAATTGCTAATCAAATTATAAAGATCAAAGCTGACCTCACTGTCAGATAGAACAAGCAAAACTCTTCAAAATGATATACGTATAGTACCGTGGCAGCTTGCTTGAAGTCGAAACAATGAAGCGTTCATAAATGGAACACCGAAAAGCGAGAAGGCCGCCTATAAAAGTGGAGCACACCGTGCACATGCCCCCGTACAATGCAAAGCACCGTTTGGGTGTGCCCCGAGGGGCCATCGCGCAGGCACCGCGCGGCGAAGGAAGAGACGCACATGTGGCAAAGGACGAGTCGCAGCGCGTGCTGTGCGAATATGAGACGTAGTATGGTACACTCTATTTAACCTGACGCCTAACCGCTACAGTATGCGCTGCGACTCGTCCTTTGCCGCGTCTGCGTCTCTTCCTTCGCCGCGCGGGCTTCTTGAGGGGACACCCGCACTGTTTCTTGAATGCTAAGCACGAACTGAAAGACCTTCGGTTAGTGCTTATGTTGTTCATCATCCGCTATTCTGCACATGCTAAGCGCTGGAGTATCAGTTGCAAATTCATTAAGAAAAAGCTAAATTAGACAAGACATCACGAACTTTACTATAACGTTGGAGCCGGAAAGACGAATGACTTTGGTTGCTGTTTTTGTGATTTGGATAGGAAAGACGTGGGAGATTCATATCAATTAAGCTGTCGAATCCACAGATTATAAGAGGCGGCGTACGCAGGGCCTGCCTCGGCCGCGGCAGCGGACGAAGCCAGAAAACCCGTCACAGAGTTTCGCTCGCTTGGCGCAAGCGGTTCCACCTTGTCTACATAAACGGCGCAGCTTAGTACTCTGCGCGGGCCTGCTCGACGCATTCTCTCGTTGAGAGGGTGCAGAGAAGACGAGAAAATCGATGACACGTGAGAATGCGCGCCCCAGTGCAACGTCGAGAAGGTTACGGTATACACCCTATGTTCCTGAACTTATAATCTTGTGTCAAATCCAATTTCAGGAGATAGTGGTGGTCCACTTTTCCAATTCGATGAACACGACAGATACGCAATTGTAGGAAATCCATGGTGGCCGAAGAAACTACTGCGATATTAAAATGATCAGTGGGTATTGTTGTCATACACTTGCATTTGATTAAGTCCTTTTGTTTTAAAAAAGAACGTTCTAACCGTAAGTCTCGAGGAAAACTTTTTTGTGAGAGCGTGTGTGCGATGTACTTACTATGTGCAGTGTTCGGCACAAATGGTAAAGCTCCAACCTAAAAGACACAAATTTCGACACTACGAGGATTTCAACGTTGGACTACTTCTTTGACACTTTTTGGCCTTCGCGAGGCCGCTTAGCGAAAATGGACTTTGCTTTTGTAGTCCACCATTGATTTCCTATAAAGAAATGAAAAAAAAAAAATGAAAACGATGCAGAAAACCATTCTGTAAAAGCGCTCACCCCTCTGAAAGGCCTTCGTTATGAGTCTGTTATACTGAACAGGCAAGAATAATCTTGCTGAGGCTATTACCGTGTTGGAATGATGTCGCATTGAAAAGAATCGATCACAAAATTTGACATTCAGACTACGATAACTATTTCGTGACGTACGACGACATCTTGACTGGATTTGTGATCTCACAGGTTCAGTTTCATTTTGTTTGTACAGTAGTCTAACTCAGCTTCAATTCTTGGTCCGTCTTAGAACTTAGGTGGCGATGACAGAAAAGGGCCCCTCTATTATGCCCGCATTCCGGTGGGTAGCCTTCTCAACTTCAGTAGGGGGTTTAGATTACCGAGGGATCGCCCACACGTTCTCACAGAAGCGTGTGAGAGAGGCAGTCGAGGGCTGACGAACAGGAAACGCAATGGTCCGTGAGGGCAGAGCTACTTTGGAATCATTCATTAGAAGAGGGGGGAAGCAAAGTCTCACCGTCACGTTGCGACAAATTTCTAAGGATTTTACGATCCCTTTTTGGAGGCGTTCTCGATTACGACTCCCCCCCTGCCTGTTTAAGCTACTATAAGTGTTGGGATTCTGATTCTAGACCAGGTGAAATAGCCCTCCCCCACCCCAAAAAATAGCCGGGGGGGGGGGGGGGAGGGGTATATATCAACAGCAACAACAGCAAAGCGTAAAGCGTCACACTACCCTCTCCCCCTTTCGTTGGCCGAATACGACCCCCGCGTTGGGACCTTGGTCCTTACGGACGGTTGGCGCTGGTTTGAGGACGGTACTGCTCTGGACCACAATAGGAGTTCGAAGCAAAACAGCCGTCGAGAGGGGGGGTGGGGTGGTTCGTGCTTTGTTCCGGTTCCGAAGATTTTACGGCCTTCCTCTGCTATGGAGGATCTTAAACGACCTCCACCCACTTTCTCACCCACCTGATCATCACTTGCTATTATCAATTAGCATGGTTGATCTGACTGAGTTCTGAGATCAACCAACACAGCCTAACACCACCCACTTTCTCCGGGGGGCAGGAGGGGGAGTAGGCTTGTTGAATGAAGCCATTGATCACCACATGCACACTTTTCGTACAATCCAAGAAATTTCGAGAAGAAAGTCCAAAACGACTCGTCACGCCACCACGACCCTTCGACTTTTTGAAAATACGGCCCCTTTTCCAGGTTTTCATCCATAACCAACCCCAAACACGACTTAGCTTAGAGGAACTGCGCGCAACGCACGGTTGACTTGGCTTCGAGCGTCTTTCTAACAAAGTCCTCAAACTGCCTTGTGTAACCTTTTCACAAAACATGTTCTAAAAATGAGCGCCATCCACTTATCCCATTTTCTCTTCGGCTAACAGTGCACACCATAGAGAAGAGAGCGAATGAGTCTCACTATCTTCATTCACCCATGATCATTAGGCAGTTCAGGAATCTGCCCAGTACGCAGTCACATTCATGAGCTCGATTCGGCAAGAACGTTCTTCACTTGCGATCAAAAACAAGCTAGCATTAACCTTTTTGATTATTTTACACAGCTCGTTGTTTAAGATAAATCGTTTCCACTTAACTATGGTGACAGAGAGAAATTTGATTCTGAATAACTTAATTTTGATCTCAATTATTTCTGCAAATGAAATGATTAGCCAGTTTTTATGCAGGTGTTACTAATTGCAACTATCGTTTATCAACTATCAGCTATCACTACGAACCACTGGTCGTCAGATTTAAGTGGAGGCCGTCGTCACTTGTGGTCTGTGTGGTCTGTACTCGACACGCACTTGGTTCTCGAGGGCAGAAGGGACATGTTTTCGCCGCTATCACTGTGATAGTGGCAAACGCAAAGGGCGTTTAATACGATGGGAGAGGTAGTCGGGTAGGGTTTTTACAGAGGTTATTTGAGTCTTGTAATTCATACATGCGGTACACCAACCCTCACAGCCTCCTGATCGCGCCAGAAAGGCGGTTGGAGGTGCGCCGCTGTGATGCATCGTTTGCCTTCGTTGCGCTAACCAATTCTACAACCACCTAGTACAAAAAATCCACTATCCATAACGCCCTTCTTGAAGCTTTTCCTGTGGCCTTTTAGCGTGACTCTGTTCTGCTAAGGTATGTAGGTGTCAGCGCTCAAGCTGGATACACAACGTCGCCCCATTTTTCCTTACCCTAACTTTGAACTTGCCTCACTGGGAACGGGTCAGCTTGAGGTCATTCAACCAGGGTCAACAGTTCGTTCGAACTGTTCGAACGAGCGGCGGCGCATTTTGGATCGAAAGGGCGGGCACCAAAATGTTCGAACGTGTGATTTTCTCGAAAAATAAACTTTGAAAAACGGTTCAGGGCTTGTTAGAAAGAGCAAATCCTGTACTTTTTCCAAAAGGTCGCATACGAAAGATATTATGGGCCTTCAAAGTTGAAGGTGCGCCTTCAGAATTTTGGGTTTTCCACTTCTAACAGAAGTACTTTCCGGAGAGTTAGGCAATCCTTGTAGTTTTCTGAAAGCACCTCAGGCACAATCAAAATCTACCTCAACAAGTCAAAAAAACGTCCCAAGAAAGTTATTCCCCTCTAAAATTTTTTCTTCGCCGCGTCCCGTTCTTCCAGCGCCCGGGTGATACCTGCCGCGCTCCAAGGCTGACGCCGCAATGCAGACGCTTTCTGGCGCAACGGATTCATGTCTAGCACTCTTATTAACAAAAACAGGGGTCGCAACTGGACCCCCTCGAGAGCTAGGGGGTCGCAAAAATCCCGAAAATGTTCGAACGTGACGGTTGACCCTGTATTGAACGGCGTGCGGTCGCGCTACGAATGTCTTTGTTGCGGCACCATGAAGCCGACGCCGCGGTGCAGGCCGCACCGCGACATTCGCCACGTTTCTACTGTATTTGATCAAGCTTCAGGTAGATAAGCCCGCGCTGATAATCACCGTAAAAACACCTCCACGGGGGTGCAAGTGCATTCGCGTAATCTGGAGGCAACCGTTAACCATTGCCATAGACGCTCATTCGATAGCTGACTACGAAAACGACATCAATGTCTAGCGTTGGCGCAATCTGGCGTCAGTTAGTGTCACCTAGTCGCGGCCCTTGTTTTCACCAAAATCGGTGTAAACTTTCAGGGGTTTTTGGTGCCCTGATTACGAATATGACATTCGTTCTTGGCATTAACGTTGTTCAATACATATTTCTTGGTTGTAAAAAGCCGTAGGACGGATGCAGAAATGTTGTACCCTAATAGCGCCAGCGAAGAGATGAATGAGCATTCGTAATCAGGGTCCTAAATAACCCCTATACTGAAGTTTACACCGATTTTGACGAAAACAAGGGTCATGACAAGGTGGCGCCAGCGCTGAAAATGAAAGTCATTTTCGTGATCAGGGCATCGACTTACCTCTATAGGCAAATTTGCGGTAGTTCCAGGGCGGTCGACAGAAGGCCGTATCGCGCGCAAGAAGTGAGGCCGCGCTGATGTGCGATGTAGGACGTACAATTTAAATTCCTGCTTGACTTTGACGCGAAGAGGCTTTACCGCTGGTGCTCCATCGCTTCGCTCTGGCCTTGTTTGCTGCCGACAGTCTCTTGTCGGCTTCCATTTTTTAAGCAGGTGTACAAATTACATGCACGAGGAGAAGTGTGTACGTGGCTATCAGCGCGAGCTAATCTCATCCGAAATTTGAGGAAGATGTCACTGACGCTGAGTGGGTGAGGTTACTAAAGGTCAACACGCGCGATGTCTCAAACAGGTCTACACGTCGCGGGTAATTGGTATTCATGAAACGCTTTTTTTCCAGAATGTAATCTTTATCGAAACAGGGTGCACCCCTATAATCTAAGCGACCCATGTTGAATAGGTTTTTCCTTGTTTTTAGTTATAATATTTTTGTGGTGCTTAACACGTTGACGACAACGCGAGTTTTGGCACTTTTGGCCACGTGGGACCACGGCGTTTTTGCGAGCGCCGCCGCCTCAGGTTGTTCAAGCAAATTTTGAGTGATAAAAACATAAATAATGATCAATACAAGGCCAGATCAATATATTGTAATGAGCACAACCTACTCGGAGGTACAGTAGCGGAATTTCTATTGAAAGACATGGAATAACAATGAAAAAGTGATATTCTTTAGAACAAGCTGCAATAAACTTCAAAGGCAATTTTGAGTTGATTATTTTAATCAAAACACATATATTGTCATCTCTAAGGTACCGTATCTACTTCTACTACTATTTAAACCTTCACATTCATAGGAAGAAAAAGTAAACGAAAAATTTATTAGGCTGAAGATTTCGTATGGTTCAGAAATCCTCCTCCAAATTGAAGCATACGTGACCATTCTATGGACCACTATGTTTTTAGCTAGGTCAAGGTCTCCTCCATTCAATAATTACAAGAAACTTCTAGAAGAACCAGGCGTGCGCGAAAAAAATTAGTGTAATGGGTGCGGGGGATATATCCCCCGCACGGTCCGACACGGCCTGCAATGCGCGGGATATATATCCCCCGCGTTGTCGTCAATGTGTTAAAATATAGAAAAATAGCATCAGTGTTCTGTACACGCCTTCAAATGTACTGCATGCTTTCGGGTGCGCCAGCATTATTCTTCAAAACATAAACGCAATCTTCAAGTCGAGTATGCCTACACTAACTAAGCGACTAGCGAAACCGTCATTTATGGACATATCTTTTATCACCCCACACAAGCTTGGCATCAATATCCGATCCCAGAGAGGTGGAATACTCGGTAGCAGAGGAAGATGTGCGGTCCTGGGTTTGATCGCCAGTGGCAGCGTCATTACACCACACTGACCACAGGCCTCCTTGCGGATTCCGCGTTGTTGCTGTTTTCTTGCGAGTGTTTCCTGTAAGGTTGGCGCCTAGAGCTGACATGCCGATGTGGAAATACATGACGTAAACGAGCTCAAGGCACAAATGTTCATGTTCAATGTTAAACACGTGGATTGGAAGAATTCCAGCTCAGCTCATGATTTTTTTCTAGTAACCTATTGGTGGCCGCACAAGCCAAGCTCTTCGTCACTCGCTCACCCGGGCAACAACAGGCTGACAGGTGGGTTTTTTTTCGGGACTTGGTTCTTTTTGGATTTTTGGTAGGAAGCTTTGCGCAACCTCCTGCCTCCACATAGATGGATTGCATTTCCGCATCCATATAGAGGAGAGGAGCAGGTGTTGCTGATGCATCAAGAACACCAGTGCGCGATCGCTCTGTAGAGAACTGGTCGCAGTGTGAACTGGAGCAGTTTTCTTCACCCTCTTTCCCAAGTGTTCTTTCTTTCCAGGTTCTCTGTTTGAGGTTTCGTAGCGCTGCGATTTTATTGCTGTTTTCATGTGGCTTGGTTCAGTCTGATTTGTGTCGAGACCAAGAGGGTCAATCGTTCGTTTGCATAACGTGGGTAAACAGCTCTATTCATCCCACCAAAATAATTCACCGCCTCAATTCATTCTGGCTGTGCCTTCAGAGAAGTGAATGCGCTGGCCAAAATCAACTCGAAACAAGGTTCTCCATAGGTGGACGACCATTATAAGGCCATCAGATTGCTGCTCTAGTGCAGTGGGAGGTGCGCTGCAATCCATTACCGACCCCTATCCTAGCAATGAACGGGCTCATTACGGCCCGCTTTCCAGCCTCCCCACCTAGCCGCCGATCCAATGGATGCTATAAATTTACCAGTTTAGCTGCGCACGCATTCGCGTGCATCACACGGGACTGCATTGGTTTGCAACAGGGCCATTGATATTTTTATAGCCTACGCAAATCCTCGGTGGCGCCCACCAATAGCATTTGACCCCATTCCTTCGCCAACCTTTATCCACTTTTCCCAGCCTCTGGGCTCCGTTTGAACCACCTGTAATGTCACGTGACAAACTCCGCCTACTTCGACGCATGCTCCACCCACCTCTAGTAGTTGATCTGCCTTCCGTTGACGGACTCAATCCACTATTTTCTCGGTCCTCAAGACTCTTCTTGGAGCCGAGTTAGAAAGTCTCAAGGATAACTCCGCCCCCTCTGGACCTGCCCCGCCCATCAATGGCAGTTGGGCTTCCACTCCTGCATCCACCTCTAAGCAACTTTTTTCCGGTCTTCAGACTTCTTTCTTGACAGCTGTGTTACAACTTGGGTAAGCTGCACGCCTTTGATGCCACCCCTCCACCAATAGCAGTTAACCTCCACTCCGTTGACAAACGCAAACAACGTCTTTCCCGGTCTCTTGGGACTTCTTGGAACCGACTAATAATTTTCTTGTAGCAAATTCCGCCTACTTTGGTCATGCCCCGCCCCACGACGACAGTTGACCTCCACTCCTCCGCCCACCTCTATCCCATTTTATCACCTTTCGGCTCCCTAAAACTTCTCCGACCCGAATTATGAGGGCTTGTAGAAAACGCTGTACACTTCAGAGCACGCTCCGCCCATAGTGGGCGGGCCTCCGCCAACGTCAGGCATACTGGGAACACCTTAGACATTGCTCCCCTACACTGACTTTCTCTTTGAACTATAGACTCACTCCAAACCGAGTTATGAATTTTTTTCATAAAGCACTGCTTGTTTGGAGAACGCCCCGCCCACCGGGGGTGGGGCTCCCTAATTCGATGTGACTTACCAATGCACACCTTTACCCACTTTTTGGCCCAGTTTCGAGGTCGTTTTTTCACTGAAATCGAAATCTTGGTCTTCAGTATACTTCATTTCGATGCACGCTCTTTCCGCGCACGCCACGCCCTCTGTGGGGGGGCTCCGCTTAGCTGATGTGTGTTTTGTATTCGTGAGACCTTGCCCACCCATCCCACACTTGACCCGGTCCCTCCAGGCGGATCCCGAGGAGCTAGGGAATTTCGTGACAGACACAGACACACACGACACACGACAGACGACAGACATAAGCGCATTTATATATAGTAGGAACATTCAACATGATTCTCTGCTAGCTTCAGTTTTTATCCGAATTTCGTGAATGTCTCAGGCTTCTTAGAAAGTTCCCTAAAAATTTCTCTAAAAATAACACAATACCTAAAATATTCTCATCTTCCTCCCAAAAGTCACAGGTAGGAAACTCTTGTTAAGCACTATCTAAAGAAGAGATGAAACTGCTTCTGGTCAAACGTGAAGTATGCTTTGATGACATTCACTCAATGACTTCTTCCCAATGCATAATGACGGTGAATTATGGCAAGCTCTCTCTATTTGCATGAGAATACACGTCGCTCAGTGCCACTCAACGGAAGCTTTAGAAAAGAGAAATTCCTTTCAGAAGATTCTTTCTCATTTGCGAAGCTTTACACCTACCCTTTTCTATCTCAAAATGGCAGTCCTCCAAAACTATAGCAATCGTGACTGTTTCGTGATCGTGTTGTTATGCAAACATAAGCGAAAACCATGAGAATTACCCTAACGAAATGCCAGGGTGTCGCCTGGCGACCGTCCCTTAGGAAATTCTTTCTCATCTTTTGCAGATGAAGTTTATCATAGTGTTTTCACTATTTCTGGCCGCAGAATGTTATCGACTTTCGGAGGACGAAAACCGTCACCTCAAGAAAACATGCGGTGTGCGCAGACTGGGTGAGTAGATTTTGTGGAATCGTCTCGGTTACAAGTTTCAGAAAGAAATTCTCCAATATTTTTTGGAGATTCCTGCTGTGCTATTACCTTTCCTAAACTTGAGCTTATGTGTGTTTGTAAGAAATCCATGAGCACGTTGAAGCAATAGTGTAGCGTAGGTTTGTAGGTGCTGTAGGAGGTGGGAGCCGAGCATGATGACGGTTGACAGGGAGGGGTAGCAGCAGAGTAGGACTAGCAAGACGGGCTCGAGGGATGGAAATCTGATCGAATCCGTTGCTCCGTTTAGCAATATAGAGTGTTGGTTCTCGATTTTAGAGCTGGCTCTCGATTTTGGTCTTTTTATAGTGCTACCCTTAGCATGGAGGAGAATTCCACGATAAAGATGAAAGTCGAAGAAGGGGATGTTCACCTAGTGGGGAAACAGGCGAATATCCTAAGTGTGCGGACCTACGCAGCATGGTCTTCCCCGCGAGCCAACTGGTGCGCTACTGAAGCGGTACGCCCCTCTTTTGTCTTCTCGTGTCTGAGTCTCTAGCCATCCAGAGAGAGCGTTAGCGCTCTAGAGGGCAGCAATATCAAATCAACGGGCAAGGAAGGGGTCAGATTTCTCAGGGATACTGAGCAATTTTTTTCAGTTCCTTTTCTTTCGTGCATCACTCATCAATATCTCTAACTTCATTTCCAATGAGCTGCCTTTTCATCGTAAAATCCGCCTCTAATCATAAGGAGTTTAGTCCACCAATTACTTTCATCAACATTATCATACCGTTCCACAGTTATCGTGACACTTCTTTGACGAGTTCAAGCCATGTCGCCAATATTTATCGCTACTATTATCGAGTCGTTTTCTTGAAATTAATCGGTCGACAGTAATCTTGTCGTATCGAATTTCTACGGAGAGGGAGGGGGGGGTGTTTCTTGTGGTTCAACTTCTAACAGGAGTGGGGAGAGCTGGCAACACTAGGGCACTCAGTAGTTCGACTTTTTTGAATTTGAAAAATTATTATTTGGTCATGAAAATTCAAAACCAACTTGATTGCTTTCATTATTGATAGTTTTTTCATCACTATTGGTTTAATCATGAAAAATGGATTTTCATGCGCGATGTTCAGGTAAATCGGCTCCGTTCAAGATTTTTGGAGGTCGTAAAGTAGCCCCTGGCAAGTATCCGTGGTTGGTTAAAATTTTCACTCAGAAGGATCTAGGCGGTACGTTTCTGCTGACGTTCTCAATGCTTAGCGCTCACCATTGTTTTGCAATGATTGAGAAATCATTAAAAATGTTACATAATGTTTGCAAGGCCCCTCCGTCTTTGTGCAGCTTTGCACTTACGGTAAAAACTTTTGCGGTGCTGATCGGTCACCTTCGACTATGCTTATGTGTTCATTTACATCTACAATATGGATGGGACGTAATAAAGTGTACATTTGAAAATCGACCTGCTCGTATGTTTGCGTGATCGCTATTTTCTGACAGGAGCAATTTTTCACCACATCAGATTTCCACCGTAATCCACGTTGGCACTTGAGCGGGCAGTTGCAGCTATTGGTGAAAGCATACCTTGAAGGATGGTCGACCAAGGTCAACTTTATTTGCCACAACTGTTCGCACGGGCAACTTACCGACTCGCCAACACTTTCGCTGCGGGACGTCTATTCGAACCGGAGAACCTCATTCAACCTAGAGCTATTAGGTTTGTTTCCAAAATACTGCTGCTGCTAGGTCTTCTCTTGAGTAGTATTGATCGGCTATGCGTGATCACAAAATCGCAAGACTCCACGAGAATCGCAGAATTACGGAGCTGCAGGATATTGAAGCACGACCGAAGCCTAGGAACTTGCGTCATTGAGAAAGTAATATTTCCTCGAAGAAGCTTTTATGATTTAAGTAACTTGAAAGCTGCTCCTGTACAACGACTAAAGCTATCACACGTAAAGGGTGGGAGGGTTTGTCATGGCTGACTAAGCGTACTCGGACACTCCCAAAATTGCGAGTCTCAAGTATGTCCTCGATACAGTGTAGCCACATGGCTTTTGCAGGCCTTATAAACCTGAACCAAAGGAAAATTGAAATCGTGGAGTCGACAAATTGGTTGCGTGACACACGCAGTTACAGGCGGATCCCACGAAAATGCACCACAGCATAACCAAGGAGTGTCCATCGATAACTACGTCCAGTAATTCTATTTGGAATAAAAATGTTTCCATCCAGCTGTCATCGGATACCACCATCTTTCTCCATTAGTAGGCAGATGGAATAGAAAGGATCTGTCATGTCACCCGTGACGAAAACGAGAACTGTTTACAGCTTGCTCGATGGATACCATCGATTTAAGCACGTCAGAATTGTTGAACACTCGGACGATAAATGAACCAAGAAACGTAGAACGAAGAAGAAGTAGAGTTGGGTACTGCACGCCTTATTCGTTACTTTCTTGATATCTCCAAGTGATGATCGAGCCTCATTCGTTTCTGCTTATTTTCCTCACGAGGTTTCGCTGCCTTTTCCGTGGGTACTTACATATGTATGAGTGAACATCAAAGGCACATCCTTTGATACACCTTCGTTAGGTAGGACAGTGCTGTCTGCGACTTTACCTTCATCAATGAGCGCTCTTGTACACTACCTTTGTACTGAGGTGTGACTTTTGAAGGATCTACAATGGGCGCGAAGATTATCGTACTCGAAAAGTGCACATTCGAAAGGCTGCCTGATTCTGAGTGAATATCGAGACCCTACACCTTCAAAAGTATTGCCCAATAGCGAACTTCTGCTATCGCACTATCATTCGTTTTTATTGTGGGTAAGAGGAGATCTCATGGCTTTCGATAGAAACCGAGCTGACGCACACGCCGTGTTTTGTTAATATTATTATTACTCGGATTTCGATTAGGACTTTACCAATTTCAGACATTTCATTTAATGACACATGCAGTGGGTCTTTAATTTCATCACGTCATGTGATAACGGCAGCACATTGCGTGACCAATTACGACCCAGAAAAGGTTACCATGGAATGTGAGGGGGAGCTAAATGGCTACCTGCCATCTCACATCCATCCGGAGCTTTTCCAAGTGTACGTTGGCACCTTATGCAGCCATCCAGAAAGATGTCAACGTCCACATCGTGTCAAGAAGGTTTGATTTCTGACTAATTCATTTGAGACACTTCAGCCTTTTGAGATTTATAACCATCTAGATTTTCGAGCTCGCCAAAGAGAACTCCGCCGTCATGAACCTTTGTGAGTGATCCCAAAAGTAACAATCCTGTGCACTTTAGATACACAAATCGAAATGTAATATTCAATGGGAATATTGTCTCGTCCCTCAAAATTGAAGAATCTTGAATCGCGTTTCCGTTTCTTCCCCTTGTCAGAGTTTACACTGGTCGCAAATGTAACTTGCGCTCCCAAAGTAGCTACGGGCTACGGCCGAACATTCCATTCTCATTGACATTTCAATGCCCCAGCGCCATCTACATGATTTGAGCTTTATGTCCTCCGCCTCAAGCTCCAGCGCCAAGATGAACATTTATACGCCGAGCAAAGCACTACGGTGCATTGCTCGGCGTGTATGTTGTAACACTACAACTCGAGAGTCCTAAAGGAACATTTGTTTATGATATTTTCAGCCCATAGAGGTGTGCTTCAACCCCCACACTACAGCGGCGGACCGTTTCCTCTATATAGTCGCTTCCACAATCCTGGTATTAGTACATAGTATCGATGATCACTCCCACCTCCTCTGCCATGAGAGCACACCACACAGGCAGAAGTGTCACATACGGTATCAGAGATGAATGCGAAAAGAATGCTTATGTATGGTATGCGAGTGCAACCCACATGTCTTAATGAAGATCACACCTGTGTATAATTGATGGTATAGATCTGCTCGCCTGTTTGGGATCGTGCACAGGAAGCAGTTCACTTCTTCCATCATGCAATTGTTTTATGTGTTGTCATAAACAGCCTCTTCAAGTAACAAAAATGCAGTTTCTAGAACAATTGTACCCTCGAAAAGCTGAACCGTCGCTCGATGGCAGGAGTGGAGCTAAATAGGCTCAAAAATGAGGTAGTTGGGGGGTGTGGCCGCACTCAAGGTTCTGGGACACTTCATCTGATTCTTTCACGTCTACAGTTTCAGTTTCACACACTTACAAACGTTAGTTTCTCATCCTCAGCAATGGCGACAGTTTTTCGTCGGGAATAAAAGTCTTCCGTGATCCTCTCTGAAGAAGAGCTCTGAACTCATTTTGGTGGAAGCAAAATTCCATCGAATTCTAAGCTGTGCCTCGAGAGTAAAAATTTTACACGAGCAAGAGCAAGGTTTCGAAGAAGGGACCTGTTATCGATTGCTCATAGTTTATTGTATCGCAAAATTTTCCTTTATCAGATATTTATTCACAAGAAGTGGAATCGATGCCTACAGTCGAACCTGTACAACAGTCAAACACAAATTCACGATTTTGTATTCTCGAGCTCAGGAAGAGCTGTACACGAGGTGGAAGGTCTTCCTATTTGTTTACCAGCTCGGAAATTTCGTTTAGCAAAACTTCTTCGTGGTGCCGGAGCTGGAAGAGACTGTGAGTTTCTTAGGAACTGTTTGACTTTCTGCATGCAGTTTTAGTCACGGGGGCAGTTCTCGGCATGGGTCGATTCGTCGCAAGCGATGAATGTAAGGTTTAGGATGCTATGCAAACGAACAATGCCGTTTCAACTTAGGAAAACTGTGAGTGTGAAAGACATTTAATGTGTGAAAAATGCGCATTGTTGCCCGTTCTTTTTTTTGCGAAAACCGTTCTCAGCAATGAGTTGTAGGGCATTTTTACTAGAGTATGCGATTTCTCGACGTGACATTCGCAGCGCTGCCTTTTGCCTATGTTACAATGCGATATCGATTATCTTATCGTGTATTGTGCCTGCGTCGATGCATGAGTGTGTCCACCAGACACGTTTTTTTACTGCAGCTGCCATCTGACTTCGCTAGATTCCATGGCAAAAAAAAACATGTTGAAATATTGAGTGTATTTTGACAACACCATTTTGACCACTCTTTTTCTCTGGCAGTACAGCCTATTCACTCAAAGCTTCAAGCGACTCTATATGATAAAATCACACTCATTGATGAGGGCTCTATCACCGAGAATGATGATGCATGATCAAGGATATTGCTCTTCTCTGTTTTGGTGTAGTTACGTTGAATCGACTTTTCTCTCGTTGCGTTTCAACTGAATGTGCTTTTTTTCTTTTCTTTCCGGGTTTTTCCTCCCTTCTTTCTTTCTTTTTCTTTCTTCTTGTCGCTTAAATGCGATAGCCAGCACATGCAAACGCTTCATTCATTTGCGCAAGAATGAATTTGGAAGAACGAATCTTTATTTAGCAGAATCTGACGATCCAGGACTGAAAGTTGCGCGTCTTTCACTCTACGGAGAAGAACCTAAACTTTTTACCATTGTAACATCATCAACAGATGCTTCTGCTTGCGGGGTAGGTGAGATTCATTGTACTCAGGGACGGAAGAAATGGTGATTTCTCTGAGAGCATAGGTGGTGCCTAATCTTCTATCAAACCGTTTCGAGGCACACCCTGAAATGAATCCAATTGCACTAGTTCCTCCGTGGATGGGAGGAGGTACTTCTAAAATTCGCAAAGGGTGCCTTGCTGGGGAAAGAGCATCAGGGAGTTGTGAGCGCGAATGACCGGGCAGTTGGGTTTGTCCTTTCCTCTCTTAAACTCTCTCGCCTACTCTCTCTCTCTCGCTGGCGCGCCGTATTTTTTCGTCCGTCCCAGGCAAAAACAAAAAAAAAAAAAAAAAAAAAAAAAAAAAATGTTGTACAGTCATTGACACTAGTTAATCATTGGCCAGGTAACAAAACCAATTATACGAAGTTATACGAAAAAGGGTAGATACCCTAATAAAGTAGTGCCGTTAGCGTACTAATGCCAGTTTCAGACCGTACGCTGTTTCCGAACAACGAATAGTTGAGGTTAGTGCCCACAATTTTATGGCAAAGTCCTTGACATACAAATGCTGTATGCAGCGTACATATTTGGAGAGCGTATTTTAAGCTCTATCACATTGTTCACCCCCTCCCGAATTAATTATTGTTAAAGCTACTGGCAAATTTTTTTTCAGCTCAGATAAGCCAAATCAACAAATTCGACTAGTCTACGTCTGCGGATTCAAGCCGGTCGAATTGCAGTAAAATTATTAGGAACACAAGTGAAGGTTGGGGATGCAAGAACTTGGCCAAAGAGCCATGTACAAAAGAATTCACAAGCTCTGTCGTGGCGAACTCATCTCCAGTATGACGTAGTAGGTCGCGGACGTGATCCTTGTCGGTTGCTCTGCCTGTAACGGAAGGTGATAGGGCATTAAGAAATGAGAAAGTCAAAAGGTACCCCTAGTATTGAACCCCTTGCACGGTGACTTCTTTGCGTAGAATTTCCTTAGTTAACAGGAATGGACCCAGCCTTTCTCACGACAAGCGCGGTCACACTTCGCACAACTGACTTTGCTCAAAGGAATCCTTCGCGGAAAATTCTTGCTTCCTTGATGATATGTGTCAGTTGTGATCACTGGAAACAGCACACAAAGTTTCACGCATGAAGATTCGGTTTCTGAAGAGAAACAAACGTACAAAAACTACACGTTATGGACAATCGAAGGTAATTCGGGCGGAGCCAAAGGCGAGGCATGGAAAGAAGTTGGCCTTTGGCCGGCTACGTATCAGGCGACGCAATGAAAGAATCGGGTTAAAGCGCGCGATTTCGGAGAGTAGAGACAAATCGATCGATAGAATAGGATGGAGTAGAAGTGTAAGATGTGAATGCAATAAAGCAGAAGGCCAGAAAGAGTTTCTAGTGAAGGCACTCCAAGAACCAAGTGGAAGCATCCCCGTCGCCAGCATTTGTGAAAGACGTCCGTGGGCACTTTGAACGCGTAGCAGCCCTTTCGATTTTTCGAATTTTTTCCAAAACAAAAGCAATATTTCTGTTCTTTTCATTCTTATCGTGGATAATGAGTCTCAAGCCAGTGATTTATGGCTGAAATAGAATCATGATTTTTCCGTGAAGGATTCCTTGAAGTTGGCCGAACTGCAATGCGCAGCCCTTCCTCATCTGGCAAATTAGCTAGATCTTTTCCACATTGAATGCCACTTCCTTAAGTATGTACCTTCACAACTTTCGGTATAAAATGTTTTGAAAACAGCACGAGCCGAAACTGTCCTCAACAGTTTACCTGGCTTCAGAAACCTGGAATTTTTAGATACTGGAACAACCGTGCTTGCATTTCATTGATGTTGAACTTTTCATGGATTCAACTTTACTAAAGATCACTTTAGCTACAATGTGTCCTTTTAGAATTGGAGGCTGAAAACTGACACTTCCATCAATTTCCAAGCAGACTAGTAATTTTTGGTGGGATTTGTGTTCAAGGCAGATGGTACACTGCTCTGAGCTTGCATCATCCGTACTGTCATACTAGTGGAGGTTGTCATTACTGTCATACTAGTGGGGTTGTCAAATTATCAACTGGCTAGTTGTTCAAGGATTCTATTCGCGATCTGCTTAGTAGAATAGGAAATCAGTATATCGTGGAATGGATATTCATATTCATGGAATACACCCTTTTCAAGAAAAGGCAAAAAACAAGAATCGAAATAATTACATTATTTATCATATTCTATTGTTAATACGGAGCGTGTTGCGTATAGAATCTTTGCACCCAGTTCTGTTAACTATTAGTCTTTGTGCATTCTTTTGGGCCGGGGTTCCGGAAATGTCCAGTTATGTAGCACTACAACTTTGCTCTCATTTCGTATACAAATGAAAACTAAGTTTTGCTTCGAAAATAGTTTGCTGATTTATCCGAAAGTAGAGAAAGAGCAGTGACGCAATAGAAAACTCCGACATAAGGTCACCCTTATAGCAATTTTTAAAGTCCCTTCTTGGGGGAGGACGACGACGGCAACGCGTCATCGTGAGGGCAAATGATCTCGTCAGCGCTTTCTGTTAGTAATCCCTATGTTATATGTATAATGTTTATATAAAGCGCTAACTTACGTGTGTCGGCTGGTACGTATGTCTGTGTATGTATGAGTGTATGTCTGTTTCTTGTCTGTCCCGCTCTTGGCAACATGACAATAAGTGATAATTTTTAAAGTACTACTGGAATAAACGAGCCGCAACAATCAAATCAATCAACCAAATAAATCAAACAAAATCTAGATAGCTCGCAGGGCTTGTCAATGTTTTGCAATGGCATGATTGTGATAACATCCCAACGGATATATAAACACGTACTAGCACCCCTTCGGTCATTCCACAAGGTGCTGCTGTGGCAGCTGTAGAGCAACGAAGGGAGGAGGGAGGCCAAGGACAAAAGGAGCGAAGCAAAGCTTCCGGAGGGAGGGGAGCTTCCGGCGGTTGCCGGGGGACCAATCTGGTATATGGATCAATACATAGTGCCGACTCGCATGTTTTAAAAGTGTCTCGAGGCCCTCGTGCCCATCCCCTGAACTCGCTACAATGTCTTTAGCTTGCAGATACCTTGCTCCACAAAGGTGCTACCACTGTTTCGCTATGACCGGCGCAGACGAGACGGGACACGCCACCGCCTCCGCTCTTCAAGTTAAGGGGACTTCATGACATCTTTCTCAGGGGGAACTCTGCTTCCCCGGTTCCGATTATAACTCTCCCTTGGGTGGAAAACATCGCTTTAAATTTTCCACTACAAAACATTAACTTTTAAACTTCAAAAGACATTAGCGGTGAGGAACCATAGAACGTGTTTATGATCTAGAAAAGACAGAGCATCCCCTTCCCTAAGGCCCAGCCCGCCGCGCTCCCATGAAGTTGGACTTTAACGGCAACACGACATTCCCACCCACGCCCGGGTCCATAGACATCCAACAATATTGCCCAATAAATGCTTAGAAGATCAATTCTAGTACACTCAAGCTCACTAGATCGCTCCAACTGCGCCTTTTATCAAGATGCCACCTCATTTCACTTTTCCATGTCCACTATTTATAGACAGGTGCGAGCAAATTGATTAACCTGGATTTGACACAACGAATTAGCATCTAATTGACGGGTCCAGGACAGCCAGCTGCGTTGCACGGCTTCTTGCACGTGACCCTTTAGCTCGCACCGCTGCACCATACAACTCTCCTTAAGTCTACTCACATTGTACTTTTCTGTCCATAAAATACTACGTCGATCCATCTTTTCACTTTACCCTGCGTGGGTGGTACATACGCATACCCGACCAGACCACTCGCGGTGGCGAGAGGACGTGAAACATGTTTTGCGAAGTAGCATCCACATTATCCTACCTGAGCAATTACTCAGCCCATTTACATGCTGCCTTCCGTGGCTGATACTTCAATTTTTCTGGAACCTATTTTTGAGCTCCCTTCTTAATCACTTCTGATTAGGATCTTTCAAACGCCCAACAACATAGAGAATCAACCAGCGGATAGGCGAGGGCACGCTCCCTCAATCCACGGTCTGCTTGTAATTCACTCTATCGAGAGGTTGGCTTTTTGAGTTGAAGATGACCCACACTCCAACTACCCCTCAAGTGGCAATCTCACTGCTGTACTCCAGCGCCACTAAGGGTGGATCTGGACAAACTTGTCGCCATTTGCTGGAGCATGTCCGGCTTGTTGTTGATGGAATGTAGACATCTACGTAGAGTTGTAAAGATTTTAAAATATTTAGTTTGTATCTTGTATGCTGTGAGCCCGAAACAGCTCCACACACGATCTGACATCATCATGTTCCTTCTGATCTCTCTGAGTTCCTTACAGTGATCATCCGGCATATGCATCAGGGTTTCTGGACTGGGTGAAGTGTACTAGCAAAATTTCCGAAAGGCAATAGCCTAGCATGAAGGATTCGGGAGTTCTGATAGCAAAAGCCGAACCTCCTCTGAGTCCGACGCTTCCGAGATATTGGAGGAGCACGAGAGTGACCATGCGCTGGGAACCGCCGCCTAGTAATACTAGAGTCACTGAAGAAGATCAACATCTACAGCGTAATGGCGACGCGTTCAATTTGAAAGTAAAGCAAGACAAAGTCTGCTTTTTTCCTGAGGTCGTTCGACCCCACCTTGCGGAGAATATTCATAAAAAATTGGAGACTCTCAGGCTAGCAGTTCTTTCACTTCCTCTGTGTGGCCCTATCCTCGTGCCAACAAGAGGCAACTCAGTCTGACCTCTAGCGCTCTTCCCCAGGAAGAAATTTTACGCTAAGTGACATGACCTCAAACTCGACTTCCGATCTTTCTTCGATCAATAGCTCCTGGAATTCTAGAGATAAGACAGCGACTAAATTTCCTTGTATAGGCAATACATTGTAGATGACAGAGGTGTATGTTTGGATGAGCAAAGACTCCACATAAAAAAGAAAAAAAAATTGAATTCAAAAATACCCAAAGTGATTCACTAATTATGGGACAACCTAATACTCTTGGAAAACACGGAAAATGACTAACAGTCTGTTAAAGAGCATCCTCAAAGAGCGAGAAATCACCATTCACTTGAAATGTTCGTAAAAAATTTGTTTGTCATTCATGAGTTTTTTTTGAAAGATTATCCTTTTCAGGGAGATAGTGGCGGCCCTTTGTTCCAATTCAATAAACGGAAGGGATATACGTTAGTAGGGCGTTCGTATCAGGTGGCTATGAAATCCTGATTGCCAAGAAGCGTGTATGCCACTTCACCATCTTTCGCCTTTACTTTGATTAATTGGTTGTTTTCAACGTTGCAGCCTTCTTTCACTCCATATAAAAGGAGCACACCTTCTCTATCGGAAGGTTCACAAAGAACCCAGCGATCCAAGACTCGGGTCTGGGTCAGTTGGGTCAGGTATTAGCGCTAAAAATCTGGAGGATTTGGCAAACAAAACACGCCATACCGGGCTAGCGACGCGACATCGGCACGAAAAGGCGCTAGGGTTTGGTCACAAAAAGTTCCACCCGCTTTCCGCACACGAGATGGCGGTTCAACAGCAGAGTCAACCCTGCGTTGCGCAGTTCGCAACGGCACGTTGAGAGATCCTCAACGCACGCTGTATGGGCGGAGACGCAGACGGCTCGAGCATGCGAGTGTGAATGTTCGCGCGAGAGAACGTGTCTAATCGGGCGAAACTGCGCAACGTGGCCGTTGAGAACTGCGCAACGCAGGGTTGACTCTGGTGCTCGGTGGTGGGCATAAACCCAGACCCGCCCCTTGTTCGTATCCATGCTCTCTCATTTCCGATTCTTTCCCTCACCGTGCTCAGTGCGTTGTTTTCTGTGGAACATGCAACATTGCACGAATTGCGCGAAAGCAAGTTTGTGATAAAACGATAACACATGAACTTTGAGTAAATAGTATATGACCCTCCCACTGCGACGTGATAGGCGCCCAAGGTGCTTCAGCATCCCCATGCACCTCGAAGTGCCCACCTCCGGCACGTGGAACGCATCTACATGGCAATATATTCAAAGTGTGAAACTGTTGCCGTCTCCGTTCGGCTTTTTTCTATCTGCACTGTTGCACCGGCCATCATGTAGAAACTGCTCATCCACCGCCGTTATCATGACGTCAGTATATAAGTGGTCACGAATTAAATTCTAGAGGACGCGATAAGGAATATTGACGATACTGGAGTGGGTTGAAGTCGCCACCCAGATGAGAACAACAGGTAGACGGCTCACTGGCAGTGGCCAATTTTCGGGAACCCAACCCAGCTGTCTGTAGGACAAATGCGCCTATTATTTGATGTGGAAGGGGGTTGCAGAGAAGCGCGTACTAAACATAGAGCTTATCGTTATCTTCCTAGTTTCATTCTAAAGTGCATCCCATTCCAAGCAGCGTATCCTCGTATCTCATGGTATCGTACTTTTCATGGGGTTACGCTCGTCACTTCTTAACCTAGACTCAGGGCTAATCGGTTGATAGAAGCCTGACATCGCGATCACATGGAAACCAGCTCATGATTGTTCCCTTCAAACATGTGACGACATCGCGCGTTTTGGTGTGTGGGGGGGGGGTGTTCTTGCACCGGCGTGGGGGGACCAGAGCGATTGGTTTGCAAGCATCGCGCGCCGCCGCCGCACACCAAATCCATGAATTTGAGTTGTAAATAGGCAAACTTCGGGAGAACAAAGAACTAACTTGTCGGGAGTTACAGCAACGGAAGTTCGACCGAAACGATGTGTCAAGGGGATGGAAAGGCAAATTTCACTTATTTTCCCCTTGGTGCTTCCAAAATTAATTTATACGTGGCTGTTTCACTAAAAAACACACATCTTCTCCATACACATTACTTTTGGTTCTATTATTCCTCTTTTATCAACATGTTTACGTTATTGAAAAGAAAACGAGGAATGAACTGAACAGAAAATATCCGTAATGTCTGGAAAACTCTTCCAAACTTAAGAATATTTGGCCTCTCTGTGAGCCATGTAATTTTTAAGTATGCTTATGTATGAATGCTATGGTTTTTAAGTATGCTGCCCAGAGAATGAGTATAAAACCCTTAGGAAGAGATCGCGCAAACGCAAGAAAAAGGGATGACTTGGGTGGGACGCGTTACCGCGTGACGCTGTCGTCAACGTGTTGAAGGAACGGGTTGGGATCGAGCTGGGGTGTTTTTGCGCTCGAAAGTGAATGAGAGTTGCGAAATGGAACTTCAGCGAAAAAGGGGAATAAGCCGTCGACAAGACCGCAACTAAAAGCTCTCCCCTCAACAGCGAGGATGGAGGTTGGCTTAGGAGGAGAGCATGTCCGAACGAGCTTTCGGACATGCCACCCCTTGCCGGCTCCGTGAAATTTCTGGCTAGGCCGATCGTGTATGCGATCTAGCAAGTGAGTTTCCCAGTAAGTGTTTCCTTGATATCCCCTTTTCGTTCGAAAACTTGGGTATGATTGAATCCCTTGCTCATTATTTATTCAAATTATAACTGACATGTATAGCTGTATAACTTTCTCCTGTCCCGCTACCATAGCGCCGCTGCGCGTTTATCCGCGGTGATACCGCTCCCGCTTGTAGGGTTGCGCATTGGTGGGATCCAGAAAACTTTTACGATTCTGAAGAATGATCAAGCAATAAAGTATATTTTTCAGTCATTGTTAACTTCTACGGCGATGTACGGCGTCACTTGAAATGGATTTGCAAGAAAACAGGTTTATTTTCACGGTTCCTATATAGGTTATCCAGGTCCAAGAGATCTCGTATGATACGACTGCATGTTTCACCCATTTAGGAGTCTGCCCAATCGAAGAATAGACGAAAAGCGTGGCAGAAAATCTTTGCGAAACAGTCATTTAATATGCTGAACAGTTTTCGTTTTCAAAAAGTACATCTTGGAATAAACTTTCACCTCGATACGAATTGTGTGTCCAAACAATACGGTTGTAACTGACGCTTAACACATTCACGCCGATGGCCGCCCATATGGGCTGCCAACTGATAATCGCTTGCCAGGCGCTAGGAATGGACAGATAGGTGGGCAAACCTCGTAATCG
Organism: Ostertagia ostertagi; assembly: GCA_036418205.1. Lineage (NCBI taxonomy): Eukaryota > Metazoa > Nematoda > Chromadorea > Rhabditida > Trichostrongylidae > Ostertagia > Ostertagia ostertagi. The sequence continues at coordinate 26,090 of MU892004.1, forward strand.
AGTGTAAAATGCTTTTAAATTCCTTCACGGGGAAAGTGAATAAATGCTCTCTTTTCGTAACCACTATTTGTCGTTCTGATCGAAATCCTACTGTTATATGTTTAGATAATCTTTACGCATTGGACATTGCAGAAATTATTTTGTGACATTCATGTTTTTGTTCATTTACAAAACAAAATCTGCGGTTATGTGAGGCGGCGGCGCCCACAAAATCGCGTCCGTCCCACGCGACCGAAAAGTGGAAAAGGGGCGTCGTCGTGAATGTGTTGAATGATACGTCCGTCAACGACATAATGAGCCAATAGATACTTTCCCATAGTGAGCCTTCAGCTCCGATTCAGAATCATATTAGCATGTGAATGCGAGTCTAGACAAAATACAAATTACAGGGCTAGCTCAAGTGAGTTCGAATATTTTTCTTCAAAGTGGTGTTGTACCATTACCGCCAAAACAAAGAGGATGATTGGCTAAAAAGCCTTTTTCCCGGACTGGGGTGCTTCCATCTTAGCCGAGAGCCGGTACTTCAGGACAACAAAAAGGTTGCTGTAACATTTTTGTTGGAAGATACTCCTCCCTGGAGAAGAAAGAGGAGGATCATCTACTTTTGATATGTATTTTTCCGTCCTTTCTTACATTACATTATTTATATTACCACATTCTGATTTCTTCATTACTCTGTCACAGTGATCGTCTTGT
>MU892008.1:0-10817 GCA_036418205.1 Ostertagia ostertagi
CAAGCGTTGATTAAGTATCCATTCCTAGTGTTCGCAGCTCAGCAAGTCCAACCTAAGGAAACCAGCGCTCCCCCATAAGGTTCAGGTTCCAAGCCCGCTCCTAATTCCCGACTTGACCCTGACCGGTTCCGAAGTTTCTCTTTGAATCCGAGTCTGTGAAAAGGGAGCTCTTTGCTACTAAGTCGCCTCAACATACCTTTTTGATGAGAGCTAATTCACTTATCGCGCTATCACGCCTTTCCTCATAGCTGTCCAAAGGAACACATTTCACAGCAAGGACGCGATCAGAAGGAATGTGAATACTTCTGAAAAGTACGTAGTTGAAGGACACAGTAATCATGGCAAAGTAAACTCCAGCAGCAAAAAAACGACATTATTTGCCTGTAAACACTGCCGAATTGTCCTTGTGATATGAGGTTTAAATGCTTCAGATCTGAAGGAATGATTGCCGGGATATCGTCGAGGATCGTAGGCGAGGAGCTTACTGAAAACTGAAACGGCTATTCTTAAAGGAATCTTCCGCGGAAAAAGCTCCGCCTCCATTACCACAGAAAAACGATACCCCTTAGGCCCCTAGCCTCATGAGCATAGCAAAAAGAACGGAACATAAGCGTTAGTTTCGATAATACTAATCCTACACACAAGACAAAATGATCACTCTTTCCGTGGAAGATTCCTTTAAGGTATCGTTTTCTGTGGTAATGAGGGCGGAGCTTTTTCCGTGGAAGATTCCTTTAATCAACGCAGGATTCCAGCCTTATTTTATGTGTGAGCATTGGGAAACTTTGAAGGTTGAGTGGAGAAAATTCTCAAACTTCAATCTTTGGCTTACTACAAAAAGGTTATAGCACTCATTGTAAAGGAATATTTTGACAATTGAATGCTGAAAATTGCTTACCTAACCATATTTTAGCCATGTGCTCTCTTTCCAGGAAGGCCACAAAGGCAGGCATGTCATCGTCGCTTCGTATAGCAATGCGATCACCATCTTCATCTTCATCTAAACGTCAGTTAAACGCATTCTTTCTAGAAAACTTCTACATGTTCTGTAATTTCGGCTGGATTCAACTAAAACAGTGCTGGTTGGGTAGGGAGCAGGGCTAGAATTCTGCATCAGTTTGCTAAGTTCGAGAGACGAAAGCTCATTCATGACGACCAAGCTCCACATCTACAGGGGGGAGGGGCAAAAGAAAATGGGTCATTTTGCCCATGGCGCACATCATCAAATTTTTCATCACACAGGATGAAAAATTTATCAACAAAAACAGGGGGTCGCAACTGGACCCCCTCGAGAGCTAGGGGGTCGCAAAAATCCCGAAAATGTTTGAACGTGACGGTTGACCCTGCCTCCACTGCCCTCACCGTCCTCAAAATATGACGTCATCTTCCATCACCGTTGTGCTCAAGAAGGCCTACCGTAATCGTTCCAGCCTGAAGCTGCTACAAAATTTCTTCAATCGGGTCACTGGTAGATTTAGATGCTTCCTAGGGACAGTAGCTCTGAACATGCAAGACAGCTTCCAATTTATTTCAGACAGTGCCGTAATGGTCCATGATTCGTCGAGGACCAGGTTGAGCTTAAACCGCGCACAAAGTAAGGTTTACATGGCATTCTTGTGATGAGGTTGGTGCAAAAAGTTATTATAACGTCTATTGGTAGATTGGATGGCGGTTTTTATAAGTTGGGGGTACTTGATTTGTGTTGAAAGTGTGATTAATGCTGTCTAAAATGTGGAGCGAAGTGTCTCTTCTTTTTGGCCACACCTGTATACTGGTAAGAGTGCCACTTATCACTCTCAAGGTCCAGTGAGTGGATGTGGCTTGATTCCCAACCAGACTCAACTGTGCTTAAATTTCACCGGCTTTTATGTCGTCGTGTCAGCTTAAAGGCACAACCCAGGCAGAGGTCGTGTGAACGCTTCTCTTCGGTCTGTAGTATAGACCCCTAGAGGACAATCACAAATGTGGCGTTCCCGTGCACGGAAACCAACCGACAAGAGCGCTTGGGCCTTGCAAAGTAAGCTGCTGAAGCTGCAGATTTTTTCTCTTATCAGGCTGTTGTCTGGCGCTCTCTCATCTGTAGCGCTCTCTCGCCTCATACTCTCCTCTCCGCGCTTAGTCTCTCATTCCCTTAGCACAGCCGATTAGGAAGGTGACCCTTAACCTGAGCGTTTTCGACGGATTCTTTTCCTTTTTCTTCACTGCCGGCCCACTTCGCACCAATACATTCGCATTCGTGTGCAAGAGCCACACCAATGTGATCCTGGGGCATGCCTTTAATTGCACTCAGAATGGCATCACAGCATGTGTATTGGAGCCGAAAGTGTAGCGCATGCCAAAAAAGGATTGATCAAGCTCAGAGGCCTTATGGTGTTTTGCGCTCATTTTTAAAAGATTGTTGCATCAGTGGCGACCTCAACTTTTGAAGATTGCTGGAGACGAATCATTAGTAGAGGAGAGCGACTAGTTTGAAGTTTTTTCCACAAAAATTGAGCTTCTGATCCGCTTTTATTTTTGGGCCATTCTAGCCAGCTAGTTGGCCGACTTCGCTCAATCGAAGCACGGCCTGCTCTTATTGAAAATAAAGTCATATAAAAAGAGAACGCACATTCGAAATGTTCAAAAGATCCGCATTCGTGTGACAGTTCTGCAACGACGGTGTCAAAGAACATGAGAGTGATACAGGAGATCTCAGTCCGAACAACGATTCCATCGTGAGTGTGAACTTCCAAAGGAAAGGAAGTCATACTGAAGATGAAAGCGACTTACAGAAACAAAATGGGAAAATAGTTTAAAAAGCAACTATGGGGGCGGAACGAAGCGACAAATAAACTCGTAGAATAAAGCCGAACGAGACTGAAGACAAATTATATGACCGCGAATGTTTTGCCAAAAATAAAATCAGCGTTGTGAGTAGTGCAACAGCAGATGAAAAATTAAAGCGCCAAAAGCACTAAAATCAATGGCCACCTTTTCTTTGAGTGGGCAAGCTCAAAAAGACACCAGGCGTCAAGGAGAGAGAAGAGACGACAGAGATTGGCGACAATCGAGACGCAGACAGCTTGCTGTGTTGTGAAGCAAGACTGCAGCCGGTTGCAGCCAAACGAAAGGTCCCCTAGTACCGTTGTCAAGCACTTCCAAGTCGCTTCTCTAGCTAATGACGGTTTGGAAAAAATGCAGAAATTATATGGCGATAACCCCATCCTTGGTTCCGTTTTACTAAAATGATTAAATTTCGAGAAATCAGATTTACTGTCACCTGGAAGAGCATTCTCCAATTTCCAGCGGAGCAGTGATCTTTACTCCTCAGAGAACCTAACACGGCCATGATTTGAATCATAAGCACCCCCTCCCCCTCCCTCCCTCAGCATTCTCAGGCGTGCTGTTTCCAACCCTCCCAGCAATAAGAATGTTCAGCTCAGTTTGAGACTCCCAAATTTTATGCCACAAAACTCAAAAATTCTAAGTACTTTACTTTTTTTTCCCCAAAATGAAACTTTTTGAAATTTCGCGTTGTTTCGAGTTTCTAAGCAACTCAGGATAATTGAGCCGCATCATGAAAACAATCTCCAAACACAGCGATGACAAAGACGGATAGAAGAGGGGGCTCGCCAGAGATTAAGGAGGACAATGATGAAACCACGGCTATTGTTCTCCATTTTTTATGAGGTATTTCTCTGAATAACTGATGTGGATAGTTCAGTAGTCAGATACTTCACGACTCGTAGGATCGAATTAGATCCAGATCACACAAGCGTTAGCTTTGTCTCATGTGCCAGTTGATACGGTAGATCAAGGTGAAAAGAATTTTGAATGAAATCCACAACACGTGGCGCATCTCGAAGGGTTCGTTGCCACCAAGACCTTCACGACACTTTCAAAAATGAAAAGACTCTCCGAAAACTTTGGAAGGTTTTGATTCAGTGCACCTTGTTCTACTGGAAAGCCGTCATAGATCTAAATCAATAGGTGCCAGCTCTCAGAAAACCAACAAAATGCCCTTCCAAACACCCCTATCTATAAGCACTATAGAACAAGCACAGACCGATTCGTCGATAAAATCAAGGCCAAACAACTTCTTTATTAACTAGAATTTGTAGTCGTCGAGTGCATTCATAGCAGTGTACAGTGTGGTGAACCCAATACCGGTTCCTCTAGTACACTTGGCCCTCATCACATTGATTAGATAACGCGCAATGTCGGCCAGCAGCCCCTTTTTACCGTTCGAATGTCAACGCAGAATTTTGATTATCTGAACTTTGAAAATAGCCTCTTCTTAGCTCATCCTGATCAGATTTAGCCCATTTAGGGGTCTCATCCAGTAAGGAGGGCATGTGGTGTGACAGTTCTTGCCGGCTACAGAAATTCCAATTTTTGCAAGGGAGGGAATCCCCGGGGTGCGTGAACCATTTCGCTTAACTTTTACACCCACCCCGGAGCTTCCCTCCCTGAAAAAAGTGGATTACTTCATGCAGTATGAACTGTCGCACCACATGCCCTCCTACTGGATGAGTAAACATTTACGTCTTCAGTAGGTGCTGATGATCTAATTGCCGTCGGAGCTAAGCTGGATCCAACAGTCAGCCTTTTGACCTCTCCTCTATTTTTATGGTTCTCAGGCCACAACATTATTGCGCATGTCGGTAAATTGACTACCCCCCCCCGCTGCCCCGCCCCCCCCAACCCGTCCCCTTGAAGCGTATCCAATATGGCATCCTTCAATTCCAAATGTTAGCGTTCTGTAAACACTGGCCTGGCCATACCAAGAATTTCAATCTCGTTCTGACGATTATTATGGAAAGTTTCCTTCGGAAGTTCGAAGTAATTAATTCTCCGAGTTTTGAGTTAAAATGAGTGAAATCAAATAGATCTAAGCCACAATCATTCTAGTCACGCCATGCATCCGATCTCGCTTATGATCCATCCAAGATCCCGTTTTACTTACATTTTCATTCTCCCTCTTGTTGCTGATATTTCATCTCTCCCTTTTGCACTAATAACACTCCACTTCAAACCCTTACCCTCATGCTACTACGAATCCTCAATTTCATGGCGATATTACCAAACAAGGCTATGAATTCAAACTATTGATATTGAATATAGAGAATAGTGACTAAGTATACCTACGAAGACGACAAACTTTTGAAGCTGTCCAACTTCTTGTTGTTGTCAACCACTTTCTAATCTCGGGCCCATAAAATCGATGAACTATAATACTTGATGGTGAACTTCGTATTTAAGCAGCTGAACATGAACACTGCACTGACTACCGTGATGGCTATGGCTCTCTCGGCTCATGCTATTTATCACTACCAGGTGAAAAAAATTCAAAACTTTGTTCAAAGTGACTGCTCTACTTTGCCCCGACTGGTTTCATTTCCTCCAAATGTCGTAACACCGCCTTCAATTATTGTCGTCTAGAACGATCCTCTTGTGGATATGTCGTTCCGCATATGAGAGGCTACGCATGGTTTGACATTTACCACTGCCGTCCTTAACGGCCGTGGCGAATTCTTCATCCATACAGTCATTCGGCATTAGCCAGTGTCCTGATGGCGTTCATTGACAGACATTCCATATAGCCTTGAACAACACAGCTGTTTGGAGCTGACAAGAAGCAAGAACTTTACTTGCGTAACTACAGAACTTATTGACATGGTTGGAAATCAATTATTAAAAAAACCAAAAATGAAGGGCCGAGTATTTGAATTGATTGTACTGATATTATGGAATTCTTGTGAATTTCTCCTAAAGCAAGATTCTGAGATTTCCATAATTTTTGGATGCGCCAAGCTTTCAACCGTCATCAGGACCCTCAACACTTGAATGCGATATTACTGTACGCATTCATAAATAATCGATGACTCCAATCTTGCCCTTTCCCAGCATTCAAGAAAAATCAACTTAAATAATTTTTTACAGGTAGCAATAGGAGTGGCATTGACAGGAAGTACACGACTGATGCTGGACACAAAAACTAATATATTCAAGTATCCTCGATATGCTATCCTGGGCACTATCCTGTTTTCCAGTATTCTCACTACCATATATTCAATTAAATACTACTTTTAATAAACTATGAAATTCAGCAGAGATGACTTAATCCTTGAAAAAAAAAGTAGAAACTCGCTTTGAGATGATTTAATATCGTCGATCGACAAAAAGTTGTTCGTAGGTCTTGTCTATTCCGTGAAAAAAGCATGTGTATTCCAGTGAAAAGCGTTTTACCGACATTACAGTGACTAACACCCTAATTGGACAATGACCAACGGGAAAACAATTTATATCAACAACTTTCTCTGTAAATGTTTGTCAAGGATATGATCTATATAATAGAACAACCATGTGAAATCCTAGCAGAAGATTTTCACCGAATGAAGCCATAAACCAAAATTCAACGAAAACCAGAGAAAAAAGAATCTGCATTCATTTTTGAATCGAAAGCATCCAACAACACCAATAGAGGCCCATGATCCACAACGGAAAGTTATTATGAAACCGAGCAGGTTGGCAATCTTCTTTCGAAGGAGGAAAAAGACCGAAGTAACAAGGAATCGCATAAGACATGTTAACAGTGTCAATTTGGTCAATAATCGTATTTGAACTCAAGATAGTCATCATCGAATTCTTGAACACGCACATAACCATCTTCACCACCAGTGGCAATGATGTTCCCAGACGGATGCCATGCCATCGTATTGATGGGACCGAAATGCCCCTGAAATGAATGATTAAAGAAACAGTCCAAGCAGGGTTTCAACCATTCGATCTAAAGGGTGGAAACATGCACTAGCCCTAGTCAAGTACATAGGAAATGTCACTGATTTGAAAACTTACCTTTGAAAGGCGTTGGAAGGGGGTCTAACGCCTTGAAGTGGGCGGGTCCACCGAGCCTCGGTGCTGCCGCCCACTTCAGTTGTGGGGCGGTATTCAATCCTTCCCCCAGGGGGATATATCCCCCTCCTCTGATTCAATCCTCTGGGGGACAAAAAAGGGTTGCGTCATAGGACCTAGCATACCTCTGTGTTTCTACCTGCCAGACAGTTAGAGCAGCGCTACTACCCTCCACTGATGAAGCACTCTTTTCCCAGAGTAGGGGGATATATCCCCCTGGGGGAAGGATTGAATGCCGCCCGTGGAGAGTGCGTGATTGGCTGCGCAGACATTTGCGGTCATTTCGGGACCACCGGGACTATTTGAGGTCAATCCTTTGAAAATCAATGTCGATCATGCTTAGAGCGCGTACGTTTTGGTCACTCATTCGAATTGGATTTCATCACGAAAATTTTTTCGATTTTCATCATCGGATCCCCGGTTCCAACAAGCGGCCCAAGTGTATTTCCCATGGGGAAGGGGAGGGGAAGATGGGGAAGCGATTGACAGAACTTTTGGCTAAGCTGCCGGTATCAGTCAACATCGGGCGAGAAGTTAACATAAGATAAGTCAATCCACTCATATGAAATGCAGCTGATTTACACCTAATTGGCCTAGTTCACCATTTTGAAACAATCTCTTCCCGAAATAGATGCGTAAATAGAAGGGAAGACCATACGCAACACTAGAACAAAAGTCAAATAAACTTACTTTAAATCTAGCAAATTCCTCTTCAAAAACCATGTGGTAGAGTTTTGCTTCGAAGTGACCAGCAGAAACTGCTGTTTGTGTTACTTGCATAGCATCCTCTCCTCCTCCGAGGCAAATATGATCACGAATTGGTGAGATACAAGCAGAATTCACTGGTCGCTCGGAGCTAAAAGTCCATCAATCAACTCATTCCACCTTGCATGAATAGCCTCTGAAGCTATCAGACAAATCGGAAAGAAGCCAATTTACCGGTATTGTTTTAGATTATCCAAAGTGTAAACGTCCAGCAGCGCTGCGGTTTTATCCTTTGATGATGATATAACGAATGCCCCATCAGGTGACAGTTGTAGGTCAGTAATGGCGTACTTAAAGTTCTCAATTACTACAATACACTTAGAGAAAGAACATCGTGAATAAAATTACCCTATGAACTTTGTCATTTGACAAGCATGGCTCATCGTTAGTTTTCAGGTCATACTGCAATATGTGTCCATTTTCGAACCCAACAGTGACCTGAATTTGGGAGCTCTGTCAGTGCGAAAAACTACGACAAAATTAGAACATAAACAGATCCTTTCTATTAGGGCGAACAATCGCATTCTCCTTGTGGATACACGAGAATTTGGGGCAAAAGCCACAAAACAGAACCTACACAGTCGGTAGCTCCGCTAAAGACACATGTCGTTGCTGAGTTATCAAACTCAAAATGAGTGCGAAACAACGGACAATCAGCTGTCATCTGCTGGTCGTCTCGGGTATCCACTACGCACAACACCGATGGGTTCTTCGTCATCTTCTGAGTGGTGTAAGCTAGCAAATTACCTAAAAAAATAACACTATAGGTGCGTCGTAAAAAGGTATCATGTAATTGCAGCTCAGAAGTGCAATTTGAAACGCAATAAAACTCTACAGATACATAGCACGCTAACACGAGAAAAGTTGCAAGACTACCAGATATGAGTGCCTCGGGTTACAGCTCATGTACACTCCGACAGCGGTACGCTGAGTTTCTTGAGAAGCTTCAGCAAAGGATTAGTACCGTGACTTGCCCAGTTTCATTTTTCACTTTCGTTTCGGAGAATTTCGGAGAGCAAGCCTCACTCTTTAACGTAATCCCACTGGGTTTTGACGTCAATGGATTTGTCTAAGAACAAATCCATGAAAAATTTGGAAAATATTGGGCGACACGCCAGACTTAAGCCTTCAGCCACTACTTAGCCATGTTAAAAAAATCCAACGTTATTGAGTTAATTCGTCTTCCACAGCGATATCTTCAAAAGACCCTTAACCCATTCGCGACATTGCAGCCACCGGTGGCTGCAAAAGATCTCACTTGTACAATGGTATCCACCGGTGGCTGCCGTGTTTCAAATGGAATTTGGAAAGTTTCTCTTCCTGAAAAGAATCTTCATACCCTCATTCATCTATGCCAGCCTTGGGCACGGGGAATCTCCATCCACTCAAATTTTATTGAAGAAAAATCTCCTGACTCTCCTGCTAATGCGCAAACCGGCGCGGTCGCGAATGGGTCGTTAATATACATCATCACTACCAATCTACTATCCGGTAGTGATGTTTTTATTATTAGAAAAATAAGTTTAGTTCCTCGAGAAAAACAGATCAAGCCCAAAACATTGAAGGAGTTGAGAAAGGGCCACGAAGAACAATTTGAGCCTCCTTACTTTCGTGAATGCTGGCGATGAGCATCAGGAATTGTAGGAGTTAAAACCACGCGTAGAGTTTCGTAGTGTTTTATTCCAAACTGCGATTTCTATGGCTATTCTATGAAAACTTTGCGGCTGTACCTATAGCGCACTCTGTAAGCATGAGAGGCAAGTCAGTAGAATCCTTTAAATTCACAACAAATCGTCATATACCGTCATATTGTAGTATAAAACCAACTAAATAATCCCACACCCTTTTGAGAAGTTAGAAAAGAGACACACATGAGGAGTTCATCATGAACTCACCCGAAAACGAAATATTGACCGATTTCGCAGGAGTTGGAGTATTAATAGTGTGGAGCACCGTACCAGTTTCACAATCCCAGAACTGAAAGTATTGACAATACGTAGAAGTCTGTACTCCTATAATCTAACAGTATAATGGCACATAGGATGGATGCGTTGATCACATACCTTAATCGAGTTATCTCCGGATGCCGTTCCTAATCGAGTAGTGTCCCATGACACATCTACATCCCATACTACACCATTGTGCCCATCATATGTTCCTTGAAATACATTACACATTAAAACATCAATTAAAATAGACTAATTGACACAAATGCTGAGCATAATCTAACAAGAGAATGCGCTTGCCTCAAAGGCCTCAAAAGCACATTAGAGCGTACTTTGTAAGGCTTATTCCTTGCTTGGGATGCTGGGGAACCAATTCGGCACTACTTACATTGCTTGCAGAAAACTTCAGTGGAAAACCGGCTAGACAACTATGGCTTGCTGATACACGTGAGTATAAAATTTAAGGATGCAACGAGTGGAATTAACTGCCTATTTCACTATATAATACCCTGCATAAAGTATTCGATGCTCAGATCAACTCCTTCAGTACCTGAGGCCGATGTAAAACTTTGCGAACCCACCAATTCGCTAGCGAACTGGATTCGCAAAGTCTGACACCGGCTTGAGGCAGAGGTTGGCCGGCCACGATCGTTTTACACGAGCACAGCTCACAGAAGCACGTTGAATAAACCTGCCAACGAACTATTCTCCAAAGATCAGGAAGAAACTACAAGGGTGATTTCGTTTTCTTCTTCCGAGACTGCCGTGTGCTTGGCTCCGTTACATAGCTACCGAGACTCTCAACTTCACGTCGAATGAACTCATCTCTTATAGGCGCACCCTTGCGCCGACACTAATAGTGAATATCTAGAAAGCGCTTACGTGACGACGCTGAGGGCACTATTGCGAAATAGTTCCACGCAGTGACTTTGAATTAAAATGGTTAAGAAAGAAAAATTAATGAGCACACCACATCTAAGCAGGCTTACCGATACGTTCTCCATTTTCTGTGTACCATAAGCATGGTTGTTTGTTTTTGGCTGCAGATATAAGCAGATCACCTTCACGGTTGAAGCGTACGCGAGTGAGAGCACGATCATGACCTTTCAAAGACAAAGGCCTCATTTTTACTACCTGAAACAACATATCGTATAAGTTTCGGAAGAACATAAGCGGGAAAAAGTGTACACCAGCCAACAAAACAGACAAAAC
>MU892016.1:0-11815 GCA_036418205.1 Ostertagia ostertagi
CAATGCCACGAGCGAGCCTTCTCCCGTTGTTTATACTCTCACCAATCTGACCATGCTGTCTGGTTCATGTTTCACGTTGAGGATCAAGAATAGTGCCATGTGAATGAGCGGAACACGACCCACCAGTCTCACTCCAACCTTCACAACGTCTAGACCCACTTGAGCCGCTTATTTCCTCGCTTTCTCGCACTCCACTTCTATAGCCATCTGTCGAGCGACGAAACCAGGAGGAAGGCAAGTACGCACCGTAAAAAATCCTAAATAAACTTCTAAACATCAAAAAATTTGAAGCTTCAACAAGTGCATCCGAGTTGATTCTTGGATACGTTTCCCTTTTGAATAACCAAGAGCGGTTGCCTTACGCGGGTTCCGCAACGCGTTCTTGATTCTGCTTACGACTCTGTCTCGTCGTTTTGTTTACTATTTTATATCAGGAGAGCCAAAATCTAGGTTTTTCATTTCCTTATATTTTCAAACTCTTCGTGTTGCTCAGCATTATTCCGTCGGAGTACGCCACACGTTTGACTCTTCATGAGAGTCATAAGATCAAGCCTCACAGGCTCATCGAATGTTGAGGACGGTCCTGAACAGTTCCTCTGTTAGTCCGGCGAGCCTAACAGAGCTTGGCTAACGCTAGTCGGCAGTAATGGGGGCCTCTAAACTGCAGAGCATTATTGCAACAATTCCTTCAAGTGCTCTCAAATGCCATTCTGAACCTACAAAATCATTAAGTCCTTGTACAAGGTGCGAGTTGGTAAAACTTTCTGGGATGCGCCACGCATTCCGGTTCCATTCGGGATCCTATCTGCATTTGAACGCGAGTATGCTCACAGAGTGCTTCACGCCAAGATGGGCGCACCTTGTACAAAGATAAGGAATGAAATTTGGTCTGGGTAATAGCGCGTTCGAAAGTATAGGGGCACCCCCGGAACATCTGTTCCCAGTTAGTTTAATTTTCCATGACATGTAAAGTACTTCATTGAATTGAGCATGCTCTGAAACTACTGGGTACTTCATTTCAGACAGCAATATTAGCTCAAAAGTGCTCGTCTTTCAAAAGTATGAGGGCGCCTTAGGCAAAAGATATAGAAGTAAAGTCTCTACCTCTTGTTAGCTCGTTCGCGATTCTGTTCTTATTCGATTCTTACCCAGTTTGCCTAAGGTTTCGTCATATATTTCCGAAATAGAATCAAGTTTTCTTTCGAGTTTCGCAATGATATTATTTACGACATTACGTTGGGTACGTATAAGACGTAAAGTTCCTTACGAGTATATGGGAACTGCCATCCATCCTTATATTTGTCGCAATCCAAAATCATATCCTTAACATCATGAAGATGTCTAGTAAGACGCTGCTTGGGGGTGGTGAGTTCAAGATGAGAAGAGCTCATCTTGAATGTAGGAAGCAACTTGCAGCCGATGCATGTAACGTAAGCGTATGAGCCTGATGAATTCTCAGCGGAGTGGGATTGTTTAACGTAAGGGGCTTTTATAACCAAGAGGAATTTGTTTCCGTTTGCGAAGGCCTTGCGCTGCTGGAATGCATGTGAATGCGAAAGTTTTTCTTTTCTTACTGTAAATCGGATTCCGCAAAAATATACACAGCATACTGTAATCCTCGGCGCATTCGTGGTATGTTCTAGTCTGATCAGCTCACTGATAAGACTCCCACGTCATCGCCTGTGAAGCTAGGCCTGTCCATAGCCGCTGAAATGCAATAGAACGTAAAATGCTGATTGATCCTCAACCAGCTGCAGGTAACGAGCATCCCTCATGGATCACCCGACCGAGTCTCTGGTGCCTGGGAGACCTCACATGATCCAAAACCATAGCTATGAAACGAGAGTGGAATTACGTTCGAATTACGTGTCACGACGCAACTCTGGCATCGGCAATCGTCAGAAGATAATAGCCTAGTACGAGTTAAGGCGTCTGTACGCGCACAAAGAAAATTAAAACCGTTGACGCATTTGCGATCCCAGCGGCACTGCGGTAGAGGGCTCCAGTCCGGCGATGCACTCATGGTTCGTTTCGGTGTAAACTTACGGGGGCTCAAGCCGTCATACAGCAGATAAAGAATTAAACACAATTTGATCAATCAACCTATTAAAACGATTGAGAGAATCATTCTCATGACCTACGGCGTAACCGATCCTAGACTCGACGAGACACATGAGCGGAGATAAGAAATAGAAGAATCGAAGGAATGAGGCAGAAGAAGAAGAAGCCCTTTTACACAACTCGTCGTCCTTTTATCTCGCGCTTTCCTCTCAGCCCGCCTTCATCACGTCGCACATCGTGATGGCGGTCACGACAAACTTGTTCTCTGATACAAGGCTCAAATCTTGCAGGTACAATGGAGGATAGTGTGCTTTCGCTAGATATGCCACAAGACAGAGCACGGCAAACTAAGCTAAGTAGGTTGCAGGCCATGAAACCTTCATTCTGACTAGGAAGTGCTGTTTTCAGGAGTGCTCCTACACTTTTGAAGCGCTTTGTAACGCTTTCATCTCCGAGCCCCTCACACTAAACTTCCATACAAGCTTTTCAATGAGGGCTGCACTTATTCGTATTTTTGATATTAAAGCGAGTGCGAATTACGAAATCCGTAGATATGAGAGGCTTCGTTGGTTTAGGCGATATTCGATGCTAAACTGACTTGACCATCCCATGGGTCTGGTGGGCAGCTCCACCTGGCAGTACACCATGTTCACGCCAAAGACTAACAATGAAAAAGAATGTTCGGACCGGTGTTCCTTAACATCACTCAGAAAACCCCGAGGTTAGCAGTTTGATTTGTCTAGAGAGAATCAATCTAAGCGAAATTGCAAGCATAATGTGACGTCACAGTCTGTTTTTGATCCAAAATTACGGTGACCGCGGGTGCTAGCGGTCAAACGCATTTTTTTGAATCTTCAATTTCGTGTTCCGCCATATTAAACGATGCAACTTCTTCTTTCGAGGTGAATTAAATTTCATGCAAATGCCTGTTTTTTTTTCAAATGTACAGGAGCTATCAAAACATAGCATAAAGAGGTTTATGATATATATTTATACAAAGTATTATACAGGGAAGGCCAGTAAAAAAAGACATTTTGACTATGTTGCATCTCAGCGTTTTTTTTTTCGTCGCAGAATTGTCGCTGACGGAAGTTCTTCAGCAAAATATTCCTCAAATGTCCTTCCTATTAGTAGACGCAAGCCCTCCTTCACTGCCCTCGCCCTCCTCAGCATATGACGTCATCTTTCATCGTGCTTGAGCTCACGCGGACCTACAGTAAATCCCGAAGTTCTTACTTGATTTCTTCAATCGATTCATCGTTGGATAGCTTCTAAAGTAACATTAAAGCTCGAATACGCAACCGCCCTCGAACCCTTTCAGAAATGTAGGCAGTAAAGGTTTTTGGGAGTAGCGTAGTGTTGTGCGTCGCGCCCCACGTCCCCTTGAGCAGCTCGACCAGTAACACCGGTGTTTTCAGTGCTATTTCTCGCATTTCGTTTCACGCTTGCAGGCAATATGAAGTTTATTTTAATGAAAAATGGAAGTGCTCTTTCATTTCAACTTGAGACCTATTCGGTTCAAGTTTACAGGCGTGATTAGATCAATTAAGAATGTCGAGACAGAATGTTCTTTTGTTAATGCCCCCCCCCCTCTATATTGGTGCCCTTGATATACTGCGTCGTAATCGTGTGTGACGTGATACAGGTGTTCCAGCTAAAGCATTGTGTAGCAACCATATTTAGCAAAAAAACCAGTACAAAAAAACGAAGACATTGTCGATTCGGTGCAGTCTATGATTTCGAGATCTCAAGCACCGCGCGATAAACTCAAGCTACCACGATGCGCCATGGCAATCAAATTAGGCGGACTTTTCTGGGCGCTATCAGGAGATAAGAGGCATCCTCTAAGCCGTATAGGAGGCAGGAACTTAGAGTAAAATGGAAATTGCCAAGAGTCTCTCCCCCCCCTCGCCTGAGGTTGAGTGTCTCGTTTTTAACAGGGAGGAGATGTCTTACCCGAATCTAAATGCATTGCCACCATCATGCCTCCGTATTCAGCGATAGCGCCCTTTTCTGAACTTCGTTTGTTTCATAAGGTGGACGTTATTTTTTGAACAGGATGGTTATTTTTCATTGAGACTAACAATTGTCACAGTCACCATGCTTTTGGCCCATCCTGTACTGTATGATTCTACGCTGGTTATAAGTTCACGACACAAAAGCTAAGTTGTAGGCAAAGTTTCCGTGAAATTCAATCAATGGAGTCAATAAAAAGCAGAACGTAAAGGGTTGGCAGTGGTGGTGTAGCCACGCTATGCATGACAGTGCGAATGCACTTTAGTGAAATGAACATCGAGGTGTAAAAAGGACAGTGTGATGGTACGTCTATTCAGCCTGACCCGTTAGCTCGCTGTCACGCCGAAATGGGGAATTAGCTAAGGAGGGACTTTATGAGCTTACCTCGATTTCAGACATATTCAGTATAAAGACCAGGCATATGATGTCGAGGGCGGTAGTGGTGTAGTGACAAGTGGCGCGCTTACCACGCGAGCGGTCCGGGGATCAAATCCTGGGTCGTGAGTCGCCCAGGCCAACCAAGCCTTCCATCCCTCCGGGGTCGGTTAATTGGTACCAGACTTGTCTGGGAGGGTAAAAACACTGACTTCAACATCGGTTGGCCCCCGCAAGTCATTGTATAGGCCACATCGCATTCAAACGCCACTGCGAATGTACAAATGGAAGTAGAATGCGTGCCGCATCCCAAAAAGGGATTGATCAACGGCAAATGCTTTATCCTTTATCCTATGATGTCGACCTCAATAGAATGTGACGTTCCCCAGTAGAGGCGCCACGCGTTCAACTTCCATTTAAGATTGCATAGCACTTTCGCATGCATTTCTCCTGTTCATTACCTTGGCAGCAATTATTATGATAGATTTTGGGTGAGTTCAGAGTGAAAGGGGGTGCTTAATAATGCACCAGTCGCGAAAAAAAAAATTGAAATTCATCAGAGGCACGTAAAATGGGGCCCTTTATGTGCCCCTTGGTTTTCAACTATGGAGGGACAGGGAAACAGTAAAGCTTGAAGGTCAGAGGGGTTGAGGGGGGATGGTCTTGCTAGGTAATCGTTCTTACTGCTTTCGTAGAAATCATAGTTTATGATTTCTCATTGATTTTTCCACTCTTTGAACGACAATGATGGGGGGAAGCTCACGAGGAAGGTAGGTGTTTTTTATAGCAAGATCTCCAGGCAGGCTGAGCAACTTTTCATACTTCGGCTTGTGTAGAGAGTCTTTTCGTGGACTTCCGCCGCAGCAGGTGTGGGGTCATATTTCAGAAGTCTCTTCGACGCCTCGCCTGACACTGTCAGACAGACCTATCTTCACACTGGCAAGGGCTGGGGCGATTTTTGAAACTAGAAAAAAGGCTAAAAGTCAATGAGTTTTCCGTACAATGGCAGCGGTAGTGAGAGCTAGACGCAAGGAATACAACATGGATTGCACGTCGTTCCGTTGGCCATCAAACTCCTCGAGCTCGCTCCAGCAACGCTTCAATTTGTTTCTGTGGTGTGCCCGAGTACGTTTTGTGCTTTTCTCGCATTTAGATTGGAAGAATAAATGAGTATGTGGTGAAAGACGGTACGGGAAAAGGACAGAACGACACAGACTGAATTGGACCCCTCGAAACCTTCACCCAGCTGCAGAAACATCACCGCGGAAACACGGCCTCCTTTCACATAAATGATGGTATTTTATCGCTTAAAATCATGTGAGAAGTTTTACGCAAGGAATGTTGATATCTTCGACTAAAAAACCTTCCGAAGACAGACAGGTAAGAGGCACTGGACATGGCCAAAATCGTTTTTTGTAGAGCGTGTTTCAAGACAAGTTATTCGGCACGGTAGAAGTAATCTTCCGTTCTGCGCTATTTCTTACATTTAAGGAGGTCGATCTTTTCGCTCACCCGCTCGTTACTGCCTGAGAAGGTGAAACCTAAGATAAACTCTCGCCCCGAGCAATCAAACCTTCTTCTTTCCACCCCGTTGTTGCTCATCCGGTCACGCGGTCAAGACTCTTCCTTTGTGTTCTTTTGGGTGATAGAAGCGCAAGTCTCACATTGATCTAATCCTAACCTCAAAAAGCTGACTAGAATCCTAGCCCGTCACGCTAAGCCCTACGTTTCCTGTTTTTCAACTGAACACAAAAACGAACCCGAATTTTCCACCGGACTTCCCCTAATGTTAACCGAACCACAAATGAGATTAATGGTTATGGTAGGACATGTAAATTCATCACCGCCACCTCACACTACATTCCAAAGTCTGACGGCGGCCCTTCCCCGACTCGCGCGCCTCACGCGCTTCGTCGGACATGTAGTGAAGCGTGGAACGGTTTCGAAACTGTCTTGAAAAAAAAAAAGCTTTCCAAACTCACGGGTTTGTAAAGCAAAAAGTCTCTCAGGGGACATACTGTCCGATCTGCCTAACCAGCCTACAGGCGACACAAATGGGGAGCTCCGCAACAGCTTCACTCTGCTCTAACTGTTCAATGAAAAAGGCAAAACGATAGATTGAACTGAATTTATTATTCGTATAGCTATGTTAGCCTTCAATCTATAGAACCAGTTCAAAAAAGCATGGGATAACCGTGAAGCAGCACGTAAACGGGTTGCCTGAGCTTGACCTTGCATGTGGATCACCTGTCGTTAAAGGGTCCTATCACGAAGCGGTCATCGATTCTATTAGGTTTGTACGCAATACATTAGTAATCAACTTTACATTCATCTGCTATAAAAATTCAAAGAAAAATGGTAACAGGCGTCGAAGATGTTTTTCGAAGTAGCACCTCAAATTATCTACCCTGAGCTATTTGGTAACGCCGCATATACACCTGCCCACAACACTATACAGCATCGATTTTTTCTAAAACCTATTTTCCGAAGGCTTCCTCACTCCATCACCTTTGTTTGGCCATCTTTCCAAACCCGCCAACCAACTGTCGTGGATCACACCAGTCAAATAGGCGAGAAAACACACTCCTTCAATCCACGGTTCACTCTGTTCGCGCGATATGGCCTTTTTCATTCGAAGATGACCCACACTCCAAAACTACCCCCACACCGGCCCTGCACGCGCTATATAACCTCCGCTCAGAGCAGTAAGTAGGTCGCGCGCCATTCGCCGCGAGTTGAGTGTGGGTCATCTTCGACTGAAACAGCCAAATCCGGAAGCAGAGTGCACCGTGATTGCAGGAGTGTGTTCTCGCCTATTTCTGGTTGATCCACGACGTTGGTTGCGTTGGAAAGATGCCAACAACAAAAGTGATGAGTGAGGAAACTCGAAAATAGGTTTTAGAAAAATCGAAGCTAATAGTGTTTTAGGGGCAGCGTGTATCGGCGTACCAATGCTCAGGTAGAATAATTTGGGTGCTACTTCGAAAACATCTTCGACGCTTTTTACCATTTTTCTTGAATTTTTTATAGCACCTCGACACTCAGAAATGATTCACATAATATATGGACAACCTAATAGAATCATGCCCTCTTCCGTGAAGGACTCTTTAACGACAGTGTGATCCACATGCAAGTCAAGCTCAGGCAACCCTTTACGTGCTGCTTCACTTATCCCATGCTTTTTTTTGAACTGGTTCTATATGATCGTTAATCGTAACATAGCTATACCGAATAATAAATTCAGTTCAATCTCTGTTTCCTTTTTCTTTGAACATTAACAGAGTGAAGCTTTTGGCCTCCCCATTCTGTTCGGCCTGTAGTCTTGTGGGCAAGATCGACCAGGATTGTCCCCCTGAGAGACTTTTTGGCCTGCAAAACGTGGAGTGTTTTGAGGCTTTTTTTTTGTTACAAATGACATTTCGAAACGCCGTCACGTTCAGCTATCCCATTCGACGAATGCGCGTAGCCCTCGGAACCCAGGCCGCACCTCTTGAGGAATGTCGCCCGCTACCGTGATCTAAAATGCCACATACCACCTCACTCTTCCATCTGTGGTTATAACATAGTGACAGTGCTGGAAAAATCGTGTTCGTTTTTTGTGTTCATTTGAAAAAACAGCGAACGTGCTCTAGCGTGCGGCTAGGATTACTCTATCAGCTTTTTGAGGTAGAATTAGATCAATGTGAGACTTCGCTTCTATCACGCCAAAAAACACAAAAGCGAGAGTTCTTGACGCTGACATGACACACTAAGGTGGAAGAAAGCGTTTGATTGCCTCGGGCGAGATTTGATCTAGGTTTCACTCTCAGCCATACGCATGATGAGCGGTCATCACCTTTCACTCTCCCCACTCAATCCTTAAATGTAAGAAATATCAGCGCAGAACGCGAGATTACTTTCTACCCCCGTGTGCCGAATACTTCGTCTTGAACCAACGCTCTAACAAAAACGACTTATTGGCATGTCCGTGCTCTTACCTGTCGTCTTGGAAGGTTTTTTAGTCGAAGCATATATCCAACCATTCCTTGCGTAAAACTTCTCACATGGATTTAAGCGAATAAAAAATACCCTCATTTACTGTGAAGGAGCGGAAAAAGGCCGTGTTTGCCGCGGTGATGTTTCTGGCAAGGCTGGGTGAAGGTATTCGAGGGCGTCCAATTGCCAGTACTGTGTCGTTCCTTGTCGCTGTTAAATTTCCATGACTTAGGACGGTACCCTATTAGGTGATACATTATACGCACGGGTCCCAGACGTGCCGAGGTCCCAACGAATCGCAAGGATTCGCAAGGTGAACACTGGCCTGTCAAGCTCCCACGAACAAGGACCTCCGCGCACGAGGCTCGCCCATCTGAAAACGATGCTGTCATACTCGATCAGCGTCGATCCACACTGTCATTTTTTTTCGTTTGGTCTTCGCATCAACAAAATTCGAACTTAATGCGACGCTCTTTCGTTTTCTTTTTCATCTACGCTGGGCTGCTTTACTTAAGTCAGCTGAACACATCTATGCAAGCACAAAACATCCTCGGTACTGTCGATTTTTTTTTCGATATTTTTTTTTATTTTTCTGTAGTTCTCTGGCATCTACTGTCCATAATTAGCTTTGCATATGTAGTCGTTAGAAAAATTTGACACTCAGGCGAAAGGTGGTGTACTTTGGTTGCAATATGTTTCTGCAGAACTGCACAGCTGTATTGCACGAATTCCTTCATAACTACGCTTGCTAATCGACCTCTTTTCTACGGCATTTCCTTTTGATTATCTCAGATTTTCTTCAGATTTGTGTTGGATGTGCTAAGAGATAATGTGAGCCAGTATGATTCTTCGGGGTCTAGAGAGGGGAGGAAGGACGCTGGGGTGGTGATGAAACATTTTACTCATCTCAACTGGCTTAAAACGTTGACGACCGCGCTAGTATTTCGCTGTCTGGGTGTGGGACCGCGCGGCATTTATTTTGACACAGCTGCGAGATGAATCGGCACCTGTCAATGACGTCTCACAAGACTTCCCTTTTACTCAGGAAGTGTGTATTTGTTACTTTCTTGCTATGGTGGTCTCCGATTATACATTTTGGCTATTTTTAGCGATGCTGTGATTTGAAACCACCATTTGGCTTGCGCTACGCATTCGCCGTGCATGAGACGGGTCTGGCGGCGGTAAAATCGGGCCCATCCCATATTTTGTCTGATTTTAGCTTTCTGCTCGGCCACATCTTACTTACCCGCAACAACTCCGGCCCACATCCGGGTGTGCCAGCCCGAGCGTTCACATGTCAACCTCTAGCTCCTAACTTCACCTCAGCGTATTTTTTCAGGTTCTCTTACGTCCTCTCGGAGCCAAATTATGAGGTCTTGTAAATGTGCGTAAATGAAGTCACGAATTCTGAGGCAGACATGCCTCCGCCACTTTGGCTGCATGGTTAGTCCAACAAATGGCATTCAAACCCTACTTCCATACCTCAAAATACTGTGCACATATTTCCCCCGGTCGCCGGAACTTCTAGGAACCGTGTTTATGAAGAGGTGGCAAATCTACCGCCACATCCGGGTGTGCCAGCCCCTAGCGTTCACATCCAACTCTCTCCTCTTAACTTTGCACCTCAGCGTATTTTTTTTTCAGGTCTCTAAGTTCATCCTCTGAGGCCGAATTATGTAGGTCTTGTACAATGGCGTTATAGTCAAGAATTTCCTGAGGCAGAACCCGCCCACTTTAGTCGGCATTGGTTAGGCCAACAATGCATTCAAGCCCTCTCCATCCCACTACTCACTTATGCACATTTTCGCCCGTCCGCCGGAACTTTCTAGGAACCGGCTAATAGAGCGGGTGGCACAACTCCGCCCCACATCCGGTGTGCCACGGCCAGCCTTCATCAATTTCAAGCCTCTACTCCTACTTTCACCTCAGCGTCATTTTTTTTCAAGGGTCTCTAAGTCCATCTCGGAGCCGAATTATGAAGGTCTTGTCAAATGGCGTTAATGAGTCACGAATTTCTGAGGCATACCCTCGGCCCCCACTTTGGTCATGAGTTAGCCAACAATGGCATTCACCCTACTGTCCAGTGCCTCAATATTATGCCGAATTTCGCCGTTGCCGGAACCTTCTAGAACCTGAGTTATGAGAGCGGTGCACACTCCGCCACATCCGGGTGTGCCACGCCCCGCTTCACATTCAACCTCTACTCCACTTTCACCTCTGGCGGTATTTTTTTTTTCAGGTCTCTCAGTCATCCTCACGGACCGAATTATGGAGGTCTTGGATAAATGGCGTTTGAGTCACGAATTTCTGAGGCCTGACCACGCCCACTTTGCTGCATGGTTCCAAATGGCATTCAATCCCTACTCCATACCTCATATACTTATGCAACAATTTTCCCCGGTTTGCGCGGAACTTCTAGGAACCTGCGAGTTATGAAGAGCGGTGGCAAACTCCGTCCCACATCCGGGGTGCCAGCTCAGCCCTTCACATTCACACCGTCTACTCCTACTTTCAACCTCTGCGTGTTTTTTCAGGTCCTAAGTCATCTCGGAGCCAAATTATGTGGTCTTATAGGGGACGAAATCGAGCAAACGTATCGTTGTGGTAAATCCCGCCCACCGTTCGTTACAATGCCTCGCTCACCGGTACCAAAATGACTATCATCTCTTCCCCAACCTTCATTCTAATTATTTTCCCCATCTCTGAACTTATTGAACGCGAGTTATGAGTACCCGTGGCAAACCCCCCACCTTTGGTGTCAGGCCTCCGCCGCGCCAACAACGGTGTGGCCCCTTTCCCCCTGCCCACCCTCATCCGCTTTTTTTCCCCGGCTCCGGCCCTGCCTAGGAACCGAGTTATAGGCCTATTGCAACTCCGCCCACTTTGATGTAAGCCAACGCCCTCCCTGACATTTAGCTTCCCCTCCCGCTCCTGACCTCTATCCCGTGTTGTTTTCCGGTCTCTCAGTTTCATACTCGGAGGCCGATTTATGAGCTCTTGAGAAAAATGCTGCCCGCTCACGACACGCTCCGCCCATTGTGGGCGGGCCTGACCGTTCACGATCATGCGTGGTGAAATACCTTTGGGCATTGCCCCGCTGCACTTTCTTTCGTTCCTGGTCTGTAGGCTTCCTCTTCACAGTTATAATTTTTCACTGACTTTCCATTTTCTAGGATACGCCCCGCCCACCCGAGGGTGGGTCTCCTCAGTTCGATCTGGCTTGCAACGCCACACCTTATGGCCCAGCTTTTGTCCCGGTCTCGAGGCCTGTTCTGTGACTTGAATTTGAAATCAAACCGATGCACGCCAGCCCACTGTGGGCGGGCTTCCGCTTGCTGATGTGTGTTTTTTACGCTGCTAGTGATATGATATACCCCATTCACTTGAC
>MU892021.1:0-11493 GCA_036418205.1 Ostertagia ostertagi
GTTCCTGAATTGTGATAAGTATATCTTGCTGCACACAGAATCTACAGTTCAAACTAATCCCAGGAGATACTCTCCTATGACAAACCAGCATCAAGACTTACTACCCTTACTGACCCCGGATCTTTCTGGTTCAGGGCTTCCAGTAGTGCCCAACCACCGCAAAACATCGCGGTAAGCAACAAAGTTATCCGATTACATGAACGCAAAACCTGCACAAACAGCATCCAAATTCACGTGCATGTCATCGACTCACCATGTAGGCTCCTAGGCGCACATATCCTTAGGGGGGACATTCTGAACAAGACATTCAAAAAGCGCTGGTAGATGACACTACGACTAAGCCCAGGACTGGGAATAAATACAAGGGAGAATAACCGTTACCCACAATTTCCTTCCCTTCCCTAAAGCTTAGTCCTGAGTTTTATCAGTGGCCCACCCACTCAAATGTCCCCCCTAAGGACATGAGCGCTCCTACACCTTGCTGAACGCAGTAGAGCCTCTGCCTCGATCGGGTTCTTCTTGGTCGACGGCGCCCTAACTAAGGAGAATTTCGTGAATAATACACATCTAGAGAAGTACGCGGACCCTCTAAAGATGGGGACGATGCGGGATTTCGCGTTGAAGGTTACGTCCCAGTTGCCCAAAAGAGCTGTACCAGGGCCGCCTTCCCCGTCCTCCATCTTCTCTCCGTCTGGCTCTAGCAGTCTAGCAAAAGGAGCGTAACGTTGACAAGATCAGCACCGATGAGACATGCCTAACACGCTAGTCAACGCAAAAAACTCCATTTCTCGGTTTCTTGGCCTCTTTTCGTGATTTTTTCCACATACGCATCTCTGACGACTTGTGGCTTGATTTCTAGTCGGCTGTCTTTTCATCGTCAGCTCCGCCTTAGAGGCAAACTTAGGATGGGATCAGCGAAATGTTGCGAATAAGCTACAGAGGAGCAGCGGCCGCAGACGGTATTAGTTTCATTTCGTTCTCTAACCTCGCCACATCACCTGCAAAACTTTGCGACACTCTTGGATTCGAACCCTGGATGGTAGGACTCATAAGCGGGTTTTTGCCCCTGCACCAGGGATCACTTACCCTACTGGAACAGATGTTGATGACAGGTAAGCAACGAATGTTGTTTGCAAATCTTGGACTGTAAGCGGTTTTGATCCAGCAGCCTTGCCAGCGGTAGCGTGGATTGTTCCCATTGAGCTATTCGCAATTTGCCCAGGGGAAATGGTGAGCATCCACCACTTTGCCTGCAAGGCTTGCGTCACACATGGGTTTCAACCTTTGGTGACCGTCCCATGTGCGACATCGCTACCACTGCACTAAAGAGCCCTTCTTATCGATAGTGAAAAGGTTGTAGTGGAAAAGGAATAGCCTGCTAAGGTTGCAAACCTTCTCAACATCTTGAAGAATTGATCCTATGATCGGTCCAGCAGCAATGTACCGCGGGCGCTACACCATTGACGAATCAATGGAAGGCTCTTCCCTTTCCCTTTCAAACACTCTGCTTTGACCCATGCATGGACGGATGGATGTGGCCATCTCTGAAACAGTCTTCGAATGGCAGGACTTCTTAGAGATGAAGTGCACATGTTTGCCTCTCCACCTACGCAGCGATACTTCTTGTTTCTCTGCCGCCATCGTTTTAAGTTTGGGATGGCGCACCTTCTAATCTCACTAACCAAGTATGTCAGCACCCCGATCCGAGTGAGTTCGAACTCGCTTGGACAACTCTGACGGGGATACTTCGGAGGGTTCGCTGAGGTGCTCTACGCAATTTTGGGTAACTTCGTTTGAAAGGCATCACCAATTACCGCACAGCTCATGTCACATGGGAACTAACATCTGAGGCACATTTTATACCTGTCCCATGGTGCCAAGCCTTATGCTGTTCGTCTGCACCACTATCCGCTTCTTCCCCTGGTGGTAATAACACAATCCAATGGCCTCTCGACGATCTGCATGCGTCTCGCCTGCACGCCCTGAGCGTGTGATTTGTGCTATTTGACGCCTATTGGAGATCTAATGCTTCTTCACCGCTCAGCTCGCTTTGACTGGCCACTCGGTTGTTAACCACTATCAAGTGTACCTTGTCGATACAAGTCATCATTGGAGCGATAAACCCCTACTTCTGTAACAATTTGGTGAATCCCTTTTGACGCTATTCGTTCATCGAATCCGATGGAAGCAGCAAAGCCTTTGTAGGGGAGGAACCAGGTTAGCCTCCGTGTCGAACTGGAGAGAGGGGTCGTAAATAATCCGCGAAAATATTGAACTGATCGTTCTTACTCGCTTGAGAGCTTCCGAGAAAAAAGCTTTTAACGCATGCTAGAGTCTACTCGCGGCTTGAAACATCAGACTATTTTTACAAGAAGTGCTTTCACAGTAAAGTCACCTACCGAGCTGACCACACAATCATCGGCGATGATAGTTTCCATTCAGTAATGGTGAATCTATCAAACACGATGGACAACCTTCAGAAATAAAAAATAAAAAATGGCAGAATTTTTTTACAAGTTAATGACATGTAAAAAATCCCACACTAAATACGAAAGTTGATGGGATCAAAGCTTGTTGTCAAAATAAGCAGACTGTTTTGTTCTAGCTCATAGAATACGTTTATTGAAATCGTGTCGCGTCTCAGCTCACTGCTCCAGAAAGGTGTCTAGAGTAGAGTTGAATGAGAGAATGTTGAACAGCTCGACACATTTTAGACGTGCATAATACCGAAGTCTGGCATTAGAAATGCCGTTTGCCATCATGAAGCTTTGACGTTCTTTATCACACTTGCAATAAGATTGGCGTCCCAAATGTTATCTTTCCATTCAAATTGGGGCCGTAATGATCCTCCCCCGAGGGGTTTGGGAGATGATAAATCTTTAAATTCCCCTTGTCGCGCATCGGGATTGCCGTCTGATGAAAGCTATATTTGTTGCAACAAAAATGAAGGAAACTAGCATTGTTAAGGAACAAATAAATTTAGAGGAAACTTCAGATCCTCTTAGCTATGGTGAAGAATAGCAATACGGCCTTGATTTCTTTCCTCACAATTTTATTTCTCTACCTCTGGAAGGGTTTCAAGTGGGAAGTCTTTCGTGAAAATTCTTAATGTTTTACCGTCATTATTTTCTGGAGAAGATCTAATTCGACCATTCGACGCAAGACCCTTGGCTCGATGTCTTTCATCACGAGAGTGGGTAGTGTCACTGCTTGGGAAAGCATTTCGAAGGCGTAGCCGTTTGCCTTCTAGCGAATGCAGCTTCGATGGAACGCAGTCAGTTTTGACCTGCAATGTTCTGATGGATCGAATTAAGCGGCAGCCCCATTTCAGATCCTACTAACGCAATAAGCAAATTCTCCAAAAGAAGAAGTTGAACTGCGTGTTCTTCTACCTGGCCTTCCTTCGCATGAAACCCATGTGAAGTGATAAGTTCAGCGTCCGCATGAGGGTTGGATGATTACCTAAATATAATAAATAAAATTATAATAAATAAATTAATTAATAACAATAATAATTTCTCAGCCATCATACTTTCAGAAACTTCGCGCTTCAAGATCTCACATTTTCTATGGCTTAAAAAATCATCGCCAGTCACCCACCACTTGGAACAAATGTCGCCAACGCTGGATAACACATGTTTTTTGGCGCGCTGGTTAAATAACGAGTATCTTCCTAGTCGAACATATGTAATACCACCTGTATAACCTGTCGTCCTTGTTATCAGAAGTTCCTCAGCGGCGCTAGTAATGCGATCCATTACGTTCTTGTCGAAAGCACATATTATCCGTGATCCTAAATCGCTTCAAGATACCGAGTTCTTTACTCCTTTGCGTTGAACGGCTTTCATTGAGAAGCGTGAGCATTGGAGCTGGCCGGTGTCTAGGTGTTTCTTTAACATCCCATGGGATCCAGTTGGTAGCCGCTCTAGTTCAACGGTCGTCAACAAAATGGCATAAGTCCCGTCGCTTTCTTCTGCTATCCCTCCCTGGTTTAGAGAACGGCGCCCCATCTTTGGTGGTTGGACAGAGTTAGGAACTCCACGTCCCCTTCTGCATTTAAGCGATAGAAGCAATCCTGCATCGGCTTCCTTACACGCGTCTATTATGCTGACAGCGTGCTCATTTTGCTGCGCAGACCCAATCCTCCTCTCTCGTCTTTCTCTGGAAGGCTCAGTCGATCAGTAGACAAAATGTCGCATGCTGATGTTGTGGAGGGGATCGATGGATTAGCTGACTCCTTTGAACTCTTCCCTGTGTCTCTGCCGCGAAAGCGACCAGAGCAGCAGAACGCGACTGTTCGGCTCCTACATCCCAAGCCAAGAAGTTGAGAGCCGTAGTAGACTAGTCGCTTATGGGAAGGCAGGGACTCTGGAGTTGGGATAGGTCACAATGTGGCTGAGTTCAAAGTGGGTCAGCGTCACAGTAATCACGCCTCTGTTTAGGCAGAGAGCGCATGCGAGAGTACTCAAAGAAAACGTTTGAAAGCACGCGAGTTCAGTGCCGTAGACCATCGGTATGGGAGAAGTTGGGAAGGGTCCGTCGCCAGGACGCTACTGAGGCAACAGCGCGCACTTTGAATTTGCAGCTTTTTTTCCTATGCCTTTTATTCTGTTCCTAATGTATATTTGCTCAGTATACCGTTGCTTCATCCCAAAAACAGCGCTGGCGCCTTTCCCAACATTCAGCATCCGCCGCCACAGAAGCGCGGGAGTGGGACAATGCGGTTGTCGTGACTGCAGCGGAAGTTTATTGCCGCAAGTAAGCCTTACGAGAGCCGCTGCGGAGCACTTACGCAGCAGAGACCGCCGCCTCGTGCCGGACTCTCCGAGACTCGCTCCCCTGTTTGGTGCTCCTCTTTCTCGACGTACAATTTATGTCTCTCCTGCTGTTCTGGTTTCTCTCTTAGGATGTCAGACTCTTGAATCGAGCGATTCGCTAACTAGCGATTCGATGCTACGCGTGCGTGGATGGTCGCGTAGAGCGACGGCTCGATAATGCGCGACGTACGCGACGCGAGACCGCAGACGCTAGCGAATCCTCGATTCCGGAAGTCTGACATCGCCTTGATTCCGTCGATCTAGCACATAACAGTACTTTTTTTTTGTTCGGTGAAACGATTGCTGACTGTGCTACTTTTGCATTTATATCGTCCCAGAAAGCCGTACCGAAACGTAGCCCTCATGCAATGTGGCAGTGTCGCCGTGTCAAACCATTTTCAGTCTGAGCTTCGTCATTGTAGAAGCATGTTTGTAGGATTTTGTGTGGCCTTCCATTCCCTGGACATGAGCTGTGACTAATTTTCGACCTTAGTTGCAAACTAGACACGACAGGCACCGCAGTTCCTGCCTCCAGGGTGTAGTAAGGATGTTTATGGCGCGGCACAGTCAGCTACATACAGACATTTCTTGCATTCTTCCAATCCACTATTCTTACTGTTTCGCTGGATATATTGTTGACCAATAGTCCGCGTCACCGGCCGGGACCCTTCTTCCTGCCACTTCTATCTCCGCTATGGTCCGTTCTCTGTGACAGCCAACACCTGCGTGGAAGATGACCGTAATGCAACACAATGGTTTCAAATAAGTAGAATGGATCACAATCATATATGGCGGTAGAACTTTTCGCTTCCCTTCCCCATCCCTCCCTTTCATCTCTCCACTGCCTCCAGCTGCCAACTGCAGCACATGTTGGAATGAACGGAAGTGTGGCTAAGCAGCCGTGTTTATATATAGCCCTAAGAGTGTTCTCACACTATGCTCTGGCTACAAAACATTGATATCTCAAATCCGTAAGCTACCCGATTGTTAGCGAGTTTGTTTTATCGCCATGAGCTTCCTTCTCATCACTTCATTTTGCGGACTGACACACATACTATACACACGCACACACACACTCACAACATAGGCACATACGATACACCAACGACCACAAAAGTTAGCCGCTTTATATATAGTAGGATTCAAAAACAGGTATGACGAGGTTGAAAAGGTGTGAAGATAAGTGGTGAAGAAATCGGGCAGCAGGAAACATAACGCGGACATTGTAGCTCTGTTGGCGGCTCCTCTATCACCTTCTTCCCAGACGTGCAAATTTCGCTTTCCTAGCAATACAAAATTATTTAGTACTCATGGAGAGTACTAAATTGCGACCAATTTTTAGTACTCATGGAGAGTACTAGATTTGCTCACAATGCCTAGTGAAGGATCTTGGCGAACGTCGTTACACCGAAACTACTACTGTCTCGGAAAGTGCTTTCCATCAATACCGCCCAGTTACGAAACGGCAACTGATGCTTTGTTAAGAATAATTTTACGTTTTTACTTGGCAACTCACCTCATGAAGAAGTAGTTTTTCCCCTACGAAAAGAGGTGGAGCGCTGAAGGCATCGCTAGCTTCGGCGAACATGGCTATCGCCTCAGCAAATCGATCTTCAGTGAACTCCCCTTCATAGCAGATATAGGCATGGTTTCTGGAAATGTTATCTTATATTTTTGGCAGAATCTGGAAGCCCACCGAGATTTGGGGCAATGTTCCTTGGAAAGCCGGGCTGTGACCACTTTGAAACCGTACTGGACTCAATTCCACACCTCGAGATCGCTCAAGGATTACAATGGGTTTTGGGTGAGTTTAGAGTGGATGAGGGGTGGTAGATGAGCGCCAGTGACCGAAAAAATAGCAAAAAGATCGTTTGGACGCAGAGTCAATCCTATGTTGCGACAAGAACCAGCGGGGTGGGGGGGGGGGGAAGGGTGGGTCGTAGTCGATGTTATTTTAGAATTCATGCATGGGTAAGTTTAGTTAGCGGGGAGAATTTCGCCGTTTCATTGTACGTATAATCCCTATGGAATTTCTGATTGGAAAGGGGAGGGGGGGGGTGCAAAAATTTCCGGAAAATCGCAACGGTAGGACTGACCCTGTTTGGAAGTGCCAACCTGATGGCTAGTATCACGCCGTCAAACATTACAGCTTGATTGATAACGTATTGCATTGCTAAGTAAGGAGATATCACTCAGAGTGAAATGCCCCCTCAAGATTACACTGGACGTTGCTGCTACTAGCAGCGTGGAACGGGTTTGGAGCGTTACGGATTTCAGCTATGGAGCTCTCACCTTTTCCTAGTCCTATAAATGCCTAATTTTGGATCGAAGAACGTACATTGTGTGTCGATTGATTTTCCAAGCGAACCAGAAAGTTGTTTGGCCTTTGCTGTAGGAATACACTTGAAGTTTTGTGTTCGGATAAAGATGCTCGAGTTGAATTTTGATAGCTTGACGAAGAAATAGGTATTTGGGATGAGAAGGAAGTGAGCGCCGTATCCGTTGTAGTTCATCTGGATCGGAATGTAGAGCGAATAATGATTTCATACCTGAAAAGTACCGCTGTGGCTTAACGGTCGATTGACAAATCCAGTTTTGAGAGGTAGCCCAACGATGCTTTTCAACGGCTAATAGCTGACTGTTGAGAAGAGGTTTTCTGAGTAGAGAATACATCATTCGACTTCTCCAAGGAAAAAATTGAGCAAGAGCTGTATGTGGTTGCCGGTCAGACCGATTTTCATTGACAGGAACACCCATTTCGGAGGCTTAAAATTAAGCTGTGTGCAATGAATTCAGAAAAGAAATACAGCGTTGCAGAGCAGGTAAATCTATTCCAACGATGCACAGCGCGATGTAAAAGCGTGGAATTTTAGTAGAGAATTTTTGTTCGAAGAAAAACATCACCACTTATGGGACAACCTATTAGAAAATGTATTGAGTTTCCGGTAATGACATTAACACCAGCCAGAAAGCATTTGCCATCATTGAGTGAAACAGCCTCCGAAATTGACGGTACGTTCCCAGGTTGCCTGTGGTTCTGTTATCTCCATGCCGCATCCCTTCCTTCCATGCTTTTAAACCGTAATGATCCCTGGGAAATTGTTTGCAATCCTTTCCTCAACGTCAATATGTCAATTATGATAACTAGCAAGGGCCTATACAACGTTTTAGTTTCCAAATAGAAACAAGCGCACGAACCCGGCGCTCTAATGGACGGCTGAAGGTAGGTCGCCGCCGGCGTCATAGTTTTTGGGCCATGGAAGAAGTGCCCCTTGGAGGCGGTCAGTATCAGTGCGAAACGAATTGAGGAAGATCGGCGTTTAAAATGCGTTCTGACCCTGGAGAGTAAGAACAGAAGACGACGATGGTATAGGGATGCAGTACGAAATAGGGTGTGTGAAAAGAAATAAGTCAAAATGTAGAGAAGACGTTCTAAAAGACAGCACTCCATCAATCGAGTGGCGAACATGTTCCGCGCCGCACAGCAATCTGTGACCGTGGGATCCTCTAGGTTACTCCGAGATCAAGGTGGTGAGATAGAATCATGATTTTTTCGGGATGGATTCGCTGGAAGTCTGCTTCCTGGGACCCGATATCCTTTTAATATCTCTCCAAATTTGGTCCAAGACGGTAACACATCTGATTGTTTCTATAATCATTCCAGTGACCCTACAGGTTTAGTAATGGCCAAACGACTGTCCTAGGAAGAGGGTCAGTCCTATTCGTTGCTACTTGTTAAAAAGTTTCCTACGACCCCCCTTTTCGCCCAATTTATTCACACACAAAAACTTACCGGTCGAGCGGGGGGTTTCCTCAAAAAAACCGTAAAAATTCCCACACATTTTCCTTACAATTTCCTACTGTTTATACCATTTTTCCAGCTCCATCTTTCTACGGGGCGGGGGGGCCGTTACGACCTCCCCGTTGCTACTCTGCACACATAAGCTGCCCGCTCACCCGCCCAAGTAAACTCCACGACACTCGCAATCATGTTTAAGTGATGCCTGTCAATGTGAGTATTCTCTTGAAAATGTTGGCATATCGACAAGTACACAAACAGGCACAACCTCAGGATGTTCCAAACGACTGCCAACTGGGCAGCCACGACAATTTCAAAAGAGCCCTCTAACCTGACGGGCATACGAAAAAAAAAGCGCAAATCGAATCTTTATTGAAAAAAAAAAACATGTTTCTTCTTCGAGAATTAGTCTCGGTTTACACACAATGCAATCATTATTTATGCCCCAAAATCGGGCGAAGACAAAACATTGAAGGTAAAACTGTCGAAACGGAAATGTCGGCTAGAACAACTAGATTTGCTCGAATTGATTTAATCGCAGGCACCTCTATCATTGAAGAATGGATCAGGTCAATGTTTACACAGGCGTCAGCAACTTCCCGAGCAATGTAGCCAGATGGCGCTATTACTACGTGGTCGAAAAAGCTGTTAAAAAAAAACAGAAACTCATTCATCTTCCTTTTCTGGTCTTACAGTAGTAATTCGCCTTTTAACAGTATATTCGACTAGCCCCTCGATGATGCTGGTAATTATTATATTCATACCGATGACAATTCCTAGGAATGAACGGGGCTTTTTCCAAAGACACGCCTCACCTTTTTATAGGCTCTTTGTTAAAAGTTTGGTTCTAATGCTAAGAGATGCGCACTCCGATTTATTGCCATATCGGTAGGCGCAATACTGTATGTGCTTGGAACCCACTGCTATGCGTGACGCTATGAAGTAGCTAAAACATTCCGCAGCCTTTTCACAGCATGTACGTGACTGGCCCTCACCCCCCCCGCACCCCACCCCTCTAAATTTGCTGCTCTCTCGCTGGTTTTCGCGATATGTCCCCTTGCATTTACGTGACATCAATAGCAGCGGCAGCAGTTCCAATGGACATTGGCCTACGTATCCAGAAATCCTGCAAGATCTTCCTCGATTGCATTGCATTCGAAAGTTCTCAGGTTAAACCGATTACATCTGTGGAGCAAACCGAGAAATTCAGCTCTCAATGCTCAAATGAGGCACTCTTTTCCTTTCCGTCTCTGAACTCTATGCTTCTGCGAGTTGTGGTGATGATTGTGACGGTAAGTTTACAGTGTTAACGCCTGAGTTGCATGGCGGCAATCTTCATTCAGGAATTGATCAAGGTTCATTTTGGAGCACTATCGTTCACAATCGTTGTATAACACAAGTACAACCGCTAATCAAGTATTGTAATTCATATTAGCACCAATTTTTGGCAATATACATCCTACCGTACAATATATACATTTCTACAGTAACCCATATCTTATGAGATTCACTAGACATTGTAAATACGGAGACCCCTGCTCGACGGTTGGAGTTCCCTTGAGAAGATCTTGTAGCGCGAACCTTTTCAGCCAGTCCAGAAGCGGTGGTGGCCGAAGAGGATGGGCTGATTTTATCACAGGAATTCCAGCTTTATTCTGAAAAAAAAAATTTCACACTCCATTGGGAACGAATGGAATCAATATGAAAAGCACTCAGTGGTGGGCGTGAAATCTGGCTGTGATACGCAGTGAGAAATTGAGCCACATTGGGTAAAGTTGACATAAAAGAGCAGAATTCACTTGTTGCAGCGCCTGGATGGTGTTGAGGAAATGAAGGTTGACCATATCGGCTAGCTGAAAACAGGGTAAAATATGAAACTCGTTGAGTTGAGAAGCTTTTCCCTCTGGCTCTGGGTAAATATGTAGGGTGGCCGACAAGAGGCCCGTCGCGGTGCGAGAAGGCAGTGTCGCAGACGGGTATCGTGCGATGTGGCACATAATATGGTACGTTCAATTCAATTTGACGTGAAATCGCTGCAGCACGCGCTGTGACTCGTCCGCTGACCTGTCTACGCCTTTGCCTTCTCGCCGTGCGATGAGCCTCCTGTCCGGTACCCGAATGTGCAGGTGAAGATTCCATTGCGTGTAGAGAATGACTACTTTCCCTCTCTTTCACGCATGCCTTCCCTCAATCCAAACTTAATGAATCCCTTCGACTGATCGCCTTTTTAGTATGAAACTGATGGTGAGTTGGCTAGTTGGTAGCGAATACCAAGCCAAAGTTAACTGCCAAACAACGACAGCAAGTTCAAAGCCGATATAGAGCAGCTTGGTGAAAGTCCATTCTGTGAGTAAAGGAGCATCAGTGAATTTTGGAAAATTAACTGAGCAGAGATCGATCGATTTCAAAAGCACCACTATCATGTTGGTTTTGTTGATTGATTCAAGGTAGCATTACCCACCTACATTGAAGGCAGAATTTACGATGAAAAGTTAGCTCATTCAAGAGCACAGGAAATAAGGGTAGAGGTGGTCAGTGGAAGAAGAAGCCGACTGAAACGGCTCAAAATCAAGGAAATGGGACCCCTTCCTTGCCCGTTAATTTGCGCATTGATGCGACTCACATCGCTGAGCCCTCTTCAACACTACGCTCCTTCTGCCATCTAATCACTCGCCACATATAAACCTGCGGCGCCTGATGATAGTCGGGGGCGTACCCCGCCAACCGCGCCAAGAGCCATGCTGGATCGCCAAGATCAAATCTTTCCACTGTCAATTACGCGTCGGTCAGCACACTCAGGAGGTCCATTTCTCTACCAACTATGCAATTTTCTCCTTCTTAAAGGCAAGATTCAAGCTTAAACCGATGAAGTGATTC
>MU892024.1:0-14033 GCA_036418205.1 Ostertagia ostertagi
TGCCTTTGCTCGCATGGCTGTCCTTCATCTATATTCTGCTCGATCTGTTAAGGATGCACTCGAGTGAATAGCTTGTAGTATTAACAGACAGCAGGGATTTGGGCGATAGTTGCAATGTCGTCCAGGGTTCTCCTTCTTGTCAGCAACACGGTCTGCTGGTTTCACGGAGGTGCGGTACCTTGCATTCCGACAGTAGCGCGATGAAGAGTCGAGCCAGAGTTTTGATGATGACTGGCGGCGCTTTCTTAGATGTTCGGTTTGACCTGTCGAGACCGGGTGCTTACGATTTTGGCCCACTTGATGGGTGTCGCGACTTCGGAAGAGGAACTTGAGGGGCGACGTATCCATCTGTTGCAGTTTGGTAAGTGGGCAGATAGGACATGGCTACGATGAGTCGGTAGAGTCGTGGATGCACTTTCTTCCATTGCCCTTCGAGATTGCGGCTGATGTTCCAATCGGACGTCGGAGAGAGGTATCTTTTGTCTGAGCTGGCCAAAGCTTCAGGTGGCATTGCGGATTGCTCCTCCAGGCTCTGCTGTTCAGCTAATATTGCTTGCTCTTCGCTCCTTGAGATCTTCCTTTTAATCGCCTCTTGCATAGCTATCGCAAGCTCGGACGTGAGTTCGGTGATTGCCTGCAGCTTTCGTGCGGCTTCGCACGCTGGCTTATCAGGTCGACAGAGGTTTTCCGGAGAACAGACGTCCCTTTGGCTGACTTTCAAACTCTCGCCTTTCTTGCCACAGTCGTTGAAGATGTTCAACGAGCGTAGTATCTCGTCGATGTTTTCGATGACGGAATCCTCCATAAGCTACGAGGAAAGCGGAGTGATACAGTGATGGACTGTCCTGCTTGACTACCTTTGAACTTCGAGGCTCTCTCAACAGATCGAAAAGTGGTAACTTGCGCGGAGAGACGATGGTCTGATCGCGTGTAGAACTTTTCGGAAGCAACAGCGAGTCGGTCAGGTCAAAACCTTCGATTTGGAAGATGACGTGGTCTATCTCTGTTATGGAACTGTCATCAGTGAACTCAAGCTCCAACGAAGGTGAGGGGGCTTTTGGAACTGTGAGTTACCATGGATTGGTGTTGGTCACATGGTAACTCGACATGTCTTCACCTGCTCATTCATTCCATTCCGTGAGTACCGATGTGAAGTAAGCGTTCTTTCTTGCGGGCCAATCGTTAGCGTGAAGTCGCGACGATTACTTAATAGAAGGTATGATCTTCCCTGTAAGGAATTCTCCAATTCCATTAGATGAATCGTGTTCTTTTACTTCGTCGTAGCTGGATGTGTAGGTGCGTAGGCGACTAAGATTGTCAAGCAGGAGTTGACCACATCTGTCTCAATTCAAACGTTCGATTCGGGATTGTAAGCTTTCGTTACGATGATGGTTTATGGCAAGTTGTTAGTGGGACGGGACACCACACCAACAAATCGGCCTCTGCTGTCGCATGTTCCAGGAACAGTTCTTCTCCAGTAATCGAAAACGGCGTGTAGACGGGCGGCTGCTTTATTAGTCTCGGTCAGTCGCAGACGTGTCGTACTTGATCTTCCTGGCTTGCATCATCAGATCTTCGATGTGAGCTTCGAGCAATGCGTTAGTGCGTTGAAAGATACATGATCGCATTAGTCTTCCTAAGTTTTAGGCAGCCTATCGGGCCGCTGAGATTCTAGCAGCCATTCCGTGAGCGAGTTCCTACCAAAAGCTGCGTTTGGGGCTCCCTCAGGTTCAGAGGGGAATTGAGGCCATCATATTGCCTGTTTTCGGATTATTGAGACACACGGAGTAGCTTGCCAGGGCTCTGTCGTGCTTTATCATATTACCTCATTATCACTCTATTAATTTGCAGCGAGCCTCTTAGAGGCAGTCCTTGGCTGCTTTTGAACTTTGACTCGATTTGCGATACAAAGATGGCAAAGAATTCGTATTATATTGCAACAATTGCAGAGAGTTCAAAAACTGCTATGGGTAGCATATGGAGACCGTCATTAGAAAGTGACTCACTTGATTAGTCACCCAAAAGTACGCGCCAGTTAACTTTTTGACACCATAAACATGATTACGGATCTAGATTATGGTTAACGGTGATAAGATACCACTGAAATTGCAATCTGACCGCCAGATATTACTTCTGCAACGGCATCACATACGATGCTGAGTGCTACGATGTGAGGGTAGAGCGACAATTGGCTTGATTTTTGGCGAGCTGCTTCTGTGCTCTTGCTTCCCTATCAATTTCATTGGCAAAGATTAGTGCAGTGGCTTACGTGAGGCGAATGGGTCTCACCTGTCTTACTGTTTAGATCAGATTTTCGCTCCATCTGAACCATTTCGATATACTGACATTCCACAAACAGTAAGAGATGGAAGAGTATTTGGCTGCGGAATATTTAAAGATCCTGAAGTTCATTGAATATGCCAACATGCTCAATACGTAACAATTCTGAATTAGAGCGTAGCAATGGTGGCTCAATCAAATTTGGTGATCCAGACCTTTTTTCTTTTTAAATTCTAAGAGGTACTTTCAACTTCCTAAGCTATCTCCTTGTTGTTCGTTTTCCCTTCTCCTATTTTCTCTCTTCCAAATTGCCCCTGTTATAATTCCGTAAAAGGGATGAAACCCTGATGAATATAAACCCTGCAAGACCATTCTTGTAGATCGAATTCTTGTTCTTCTTATAGATGCAGGATAAAGCATTTGCCGTTGATCAATCCCTTTCTCAGAATGCGGAACGCATTCGACTTCCGATTTTAAATTCATAGCGGCACTTGAATGTGATGTGGTCAATACAATGACATGGGGGGGGCGATGTACAAGTCTGTACTTTTATCCTCCCAGACAAGTATGATACCAATTAATCGACCACGGAGGGATGAAACGTTTGGTTGGCCCGGATCCCGTCCAGAACTTGATCTTCGGACCGTGCCGTGGTAAGCAGCGCCACTTGCCGCTACACCACTTCCGCCCCCTCCCCCCGGTGTTCAATATAATTTACAATTCGGTGATATTGTGAAATTTAAGTCCGCTGCGTGGCGCATCCCCATCTCAATGTCGAGCGATTTTTCTGTTTTTATACCCCGAAGAAATGCAGTTTTTCAGCCGCACTTCTGTCTAGAGTACCATGTGGTGCTGTCCAAGGAAATACGCTCACTAGATAAAATCTCGGGGTGTAGCTTCCAACGGTCGTGTATTGAAGTTCCTTTCCATGCAATGCACGGTGTGAATCGCGAAAACATCGCCTAAAAGCTTTTGTGGAAGCACGCGACGGGTATTTTGAAAACGGCTTGCATATTTTGTAAACTTAGCAAAATGTGAACGCAGTGGCGTAAGCGCTACCTTTCCCTCAAGGTAGCCTGTTTGAGCACACTGCGATCTTTCACATGCTGCTAAGCATGAAAATCTCTATGACATAGATTGAGCAGGGGGGATGTGGAGAGTTGTCTATTTATTTAATTATTTGTTTATTTTTATTCATTCACTCACCTTGTATGAAGTTTCCTATGCTCGAGTCCTCTCATCTTTTGACTAAGATCTGTTTCACAATACCGAACGGATTATTTCAAGAAGAGCGTAGGTTTCAATGGAGGGCGTGGCTAAAAGTCGTTCCCCAGAGGAACATGAATAGACGGAGCAGACTAAGTGGCAGAGCATACGAGGCGGTTCCCATTTTTTTCGCAGTTCCTTGCAAACCGCGTGGTGCTTGTTTGGTGGTCCCATTATGTATATTGGCGCTAAAAATCCAAGCGTTGCTTGATTTTCCTTCGGGAAATTAGGTATTATAAATCCGGTTTCCCGTTTATTTTGTTTCGCTTAAATGGAGCTACGTCCATGGCTATATGTGGGCGTTCAGAGCTAGCCTTAACACTTTTTTTGGGCTTCTCAGCGGCCGAAAGATGTCCCTGCGATTTACACTTTCAATGTGAGGCCACCAATCAAATTTATTAAGAATGCGCCACACGTTTGCGAATATTGTGAAGAACTCCGGCATGGTGCTTCATCACGCCTCCGCGCATAAAACTCGGGTAGAT
The DNA here is from genome assembly GCA_036418205.1 of Ostertagia ostertagi. Classification (NCBI taxonomy): domain Eukaryota; kingdom Metazoa; phylum Nematoda; class Chromadorea; order Rhabditida; family Trichostrongylidae; genus Ostertagia; species Ostertagia ostertagi. The sequence goes on from MU892024.1 coordinate 4,032, forward strand.
CTTGCACATGCAACGATGGCCATTTTCTTTTGCAGATGGGAGCGGTGCACTTGTACATGATTTCTGCCTGGAAGATATCTACAATGTTTCAGCTGCCTTCCGTAGAAGTTTCATTATAACGCCATTTCAGTCAAATACCCCTCAATGTCTGGATGGAAGTAATTGGAATGCGTGCGTCAACTAAAACGGGTTCGATTAAACGCGAAATTTTATCTTCTATTCTTTGATGATATTGGACGCGAGGTTTCATTTACAGTGCCCCCCTGCGAGCCTGTCGGCTGTTGAAGTTCACTGTATTTTCCGCAACCCAGAAGTACCACTGAAACCATGCAGTGGAGTGTTAGAAGTTAAGCAGCTGTGACTCACCGAGTCAGCGCAGCTCGTCCCCGCTTAAGGCCTATATGCGTTCCGCTTGCACTCCACTGACGTGGTTTAAGATAATAAGGCAACAGAGTAAATATCAACTTCTGCCGTGTTTTCATCGAATTGTTTAGCTCTACTCTGAAAAAAAGTAACCTCGTTAGGAAACACCGTGCACTCAAACGTACAGTTTTTCAAACATTGGTCCCGTCGACCTTTGCATCTATAGGCAAATACTTTATACAAATACGTCTGATACATTGGCTGAGGACATTTTTGCTAGCTACACTTTGTTGTCGACTAATGCTTAATTTGTCTTCTTCTTATTTTCAACTTTTCAATCATTAATTCCCATTATTTATTAGATTATTTGCTCACTGGTCAGCCACACTAGAACCTGTTATACTCACTGGCCACTAATCATCGCCTGTCCTTATGTCATCGTAATTTTTTTCGGAGTTGTGGCATCCATTTCATTAGACTGTAAAGTTTGGCCTTAAACATTTGAAGGCCAATCAGGGACCGGGTCGTCTGAACGCTCCCTCGGTCTGTATATGGCACCTCGAGGACAATCACAGGTGCCTCCCTGTGCACGGAAACCAACCGACTTGAGCGCTAAGCCCTGCTAAAGTAAGCTTCTGCACTGCAGATTTTTTTTACTTATCAGTTGCTGTGCACTCTCTCATTAGCGCTCTGCTCGCTCTACTCTCCTCTCCGCGCTTCATCTCTCATTCCCTACACAGTTCAACTAGGAGATGAATGAACCTCAAACGCGCGTTCCTAACGATTCTTTTCTATAGATTCATTGCCTATCTTCATGGGGGCTTTTCCGACCATTGAAAGAGTAGATCCTTCCCCGATGTGGAAATCAGTTTGTGCAGTAGCTTCACGTACAAAGACGACTACAGAAAGGCACTGTGGCCTAAGCGGCCTCACGCGATGTCGCCCTTCTGTGTTCCAGAAGAATGTATCGATTGAACATCCTCGCAGAGAAGATCTTTCAATCGTAAACAAGAATGCAAGGTGAACTGCGGACAGGTCCTCCGTTTCCCTACTGGTTTAATCCCTAGAACCTATAGTAGTTAATCTAAGCAACCTTTGTATATGATTGCTCATTGCCAAACATTTTGTATCAGAACTTCAACCTAAATGTTAATTACAATTGTTGTGCATGTAAATTGGGTACGTCAACTCGTCTCACCAGCTGTTGTCATTAACACCCACTACTGTCACCGCAACTTTAGGAGCCTTGGCGTTCAATCACTCTAAGCGCTGGCAGAGGGCAAAATCGCGAAAGACCACAAGCCACCATGTACCGTCCTTGAGACGCAGGAGGAAGGGGGGGGGTGGATTCTTCCAGCAATATCTAACAATAGAACTTCGAGGCGCCGTTGGTGCCTCCTCTGTTCCTCAACTCTGCCGCCGATTTTTAGCTTTGCGAAGCGCTGAGTGACAAGCAGCAATAAAATACTAACATAGCCACCCAGTGTCTCTGTTCAGTTGGATCCTAAGACCCTCCTTTCAGCTTTGCGCCGTCTTCTCCATCTGTTGTTATTTACTTAATGACCCTTTTTTCGAATCAGTTGCTATAGACGGTATTGGCCTTGCTGGTGTTCCCTGTCTAATACCCTTGCCTTCATGATCATCATTTTGAGCCTTGTTCTGTGCCTTGCGCCTAATTAAAGGTGCATAAGCAAGCAAATAAATAAGAATCGTGTCCTTGTTTTGTTGTTTTTGTTAAATTATTCGCCTAGGGTGTGGAAATTAGGGCTTGGCAAGAAGTTCATCATCGGTCGTCTGTACTTCTCAGCTCTGTTTGGCTCATCTGCAGAGTGAGTATCGCAGTAGTACATTGAAATCCCCGATCTATTACCTCTGCTCCTTATGCATCGCTAAAAAATCCTCGAGTAAAGTTGAATCTTGCACATGTCTTACTGATGAATTCTATCTCCCTCATATCATGATTTCTGTGAAACAATCATTTTCATCTCTCTATTCCAAACAATAATTGAATTCTCAAAACGTACACATTACCTCTGTGGCAATTCTGATTCAAGCTGTCCAAACTTCATCTTGTATTACCATCGAGTCGGGACGATCTTTCCAACCCGAATCCAGGGGTCTAAATGTTATTTATTTCGCTACTAATATTCTCTTCTCTCCGTCTGATCGAAATTTGAGCAGGTCTCAGATCTTCGCGAAAGACTTCGCACCGCCAGAAACGTCCATGTCCTTGCAGGAGCCACTTGCGCCACAAACGCTGTGAAACGAACCGAATATGTCCGGGTCAGACCTGCAGACTGTCCGAATTCGCGGGGTACGCCAGTGTGATCCGACTTACTGAACGACCAGGATACGATTGAAATCTGTGAGCAAGCATTGAAGTATGAACTGTAGCGGTTGGATGAGCAATGTCGGGCCAAATAAACGAGAGTTTGGCCTTTTATGGCAAAATACCCGAGCTGTTCAATCCTTCTGAGCGCCATTCAGTAACGTTGTCTTAGCCCATTCATTGCTTCTGACTTATTTTTCGATGAGTATTCCAAAAAAAAATCCGCGCATTTTACTGATATACTTTCCCAAATGTTTTGTCAAAGCATCTTTGCTGGTATGGTGGTGACAATCGGTTGGAATGCAGTGTTGACGACCTCTTAGTTGCTGACTCGTCCATTAACGAACAAATAAACAGGTCCCATTTTGCGCGTTCTGGAATTAATGCTTTGAAGCGAGGCATTACGATAAAATTCGGCCGGGACCATAGGGAAGTGGGGACGCTGAATAATGCCCCATTGGCGAAAAAGCAAAGAAATCTGTTCAAATTTGCGAAAGAAAACCGTCGATGAAGAAAACCCTTCAAATAGGGATTCCCTCTCTTCCCCATTGGAACGAAGGAAGGGGCGTGTCGGACGAGTTGTCCAAACTGATTTGTGGGGCTGCTCTCATTTGCACGTTAGATATCGACTCTTTTCTGGCTCTTATGGCTTTGTGAGCCGGGGAAAGTAGCGAGAGTCAACCTTCGAGTGAGAAAATCTCTCAATGTTTCCCACACTTGAACCGCATGTGTACCACCCGTACCCCCGCAATGGGTTGGATTCGCTGCATTCGCTAGCGAGCCACAGATTCGGTAGCGATTGGGCATTTCGGTAGCAATTTGAGGCGTTCGAGATGCACCAGTGAATCAGCTATTAAATTGAACCGCTCGTTGAAACCGCGGCGCATCGCTCGTACGTCTTGAATTGCAGCGAGTTCATAGATTTGATAGCGAATGCACGAATTCGCAGTTTGGCACCGCCCTTGGCTGGCTGGTAGCATCGCGCAAAATATCGTTTGAGGCGAGAGTGGTTATTACAGAGTGTGAACCGTGCGGAAGTCCTGAAACTTGACTTATGCTTGTGATTAAACGGAGATCAATACAAGAAGTTCTCAGTAGGCGTGTGTTATTGTGATTCGTGCTGTTTCAGGCTGAGGACGGCTTTGCAGCGAAGGAATCGCGTCGCATGTCGCGCGCGGCAAATCGCACGGCGATTCGAAGTCCCATGTATCATAACTAGTGTATCGAGGGCAAGCGTTTGCAGTGGTCCATGAATGCACAATAGGCACAAGTGTAGTTGGGGGAAGGGCTTTGCTGTCTAGTGGTTCGTTCAGGCAACAGTAACCCAGTTTTCGCTGTAGGAGTAATCTCCTCGATGGGTGAACCATCTTGCTTTGGCAATACATAGACTAAGCGTTTATGATATTGAAAGTTTGTCGTCTCTGGATGGTATTGGTGTTCTGCGCCGGGATGTCCCCTTCCCCCCCCCCCTTCTCCCCCACTCCTGACTGCACTTGCTAACCACAGTAACCATATAACCATATCCGGCGTCTGTCGTGGGAATCTTTGATGAAATGTTAATGGAAATATTGCACTGAACAAGCACAGCAACTGACAGAACGCAACCATTAAACCAACTAAGAACCACGTTCAGAAGGTGAAGGTGTCCCGTGCAAGTAAAGTCGGTGACCATTGCAAATCTTCTGTCCAGCGTTATGCATACGTATTCCGCATCGAATTGCCGCTGTGCGCTTGCGCCGCGTGGCATGTATGAGTTCTTTTCAGTGCACCTTTCGGGTGAGAACTACTCACTCTGTAGGATGCAGCATTTCGGCAATCGCTTGGGCAACACTTTTTATCACTAGACACTCGAAACTCGGTCACTGCCGCATGTGTCTGGGGCTGTGGCACGCTGAAGTTCAGATTGCCAGGTATTTGCTTCTTTTATTCGACTTTCTTTTTCTTTTTTCTTCTTGGTGGCGGCTACGGACAGGTACGCCGTCGCACGGCAAGGGGCAGTTGGTCAGCAGACAAGTCGCGCGCGGCGCTGTTGCTTGGCATGTAGGAAGTACAATGTCCATGCTTTTTTAGCTTTGACGCGAAATCACATATGGATTGCCGCTGTACTGTTGTCCGCCTGACTTTGTCTTCTTGCCACTGCAACGAGCCCTGATTGGGTTACCGGTTTCGCCGTTCTAATTTACAGGTTCAAAAAGCCCAACCGCGAACCGGGGCAGAGTTTTGACCTTTTCGTCAACCCCTTATCGGTTGGGTTCTTCAGGCGCTTTTAGCAGTCGAGTGGGGTCGGACGCAAACGATCTCAACGACACACAAGCAATTAGATGGCCTGGCAGTAGTCGGTCGTTGGACGGTTTGGATGATTGGGACGGTAGGCATATGTCTAATGCTGAGCTATCGCTACGGTTGTTATGATCGGACGACCGACTACGAAAGGGCCCTCATTGGCATTGAAAGAGCGCTCAATATGCCCCCTTTATCCCACTCCTGGAGACACATTCCGCGGCTAGTCCATTGAAACAACCCCCATTAATAAAACTGGAACTGCAACTGCAGAGATACTACCACTTTCGGGAATGAATTGCATAGCAAGTGCGCTAGGGGTTTACTGCGTGTATCCCTGTATACCCATGCATACGTGCCCGCCCGTCGCGCAAATGTGTTGTTGTCTGCGTCTCACTCGTTCCCCGTGCTCTCTCGTCCATATGTTGTTCTTATCCTCAACTCACAGTATCTCTTATGGTTGAACCATCTCTCTTGTAGGGTCGTTCACCGGGCAAATAAAGAGTTCCTCATTTTCGGTGTTTTCGTCCGATTTCTTTCTTTTTTCTTCACGAGCGAGTCAGTCGAACCTATTGCTTCACCATCCTCTTGCTTACGCTTAGACGGTTTTTGTTCATCCTCAACATGCTTTATTTGCTCGTTCAATTCCCATCGCAGGCTCATTTCTTTCAATAATCACTCAGATCATCTTTGTTGATGCTCCGCCCCTCTATTGTCAGACTCCAACTAGCGACACTCCACTTTTTACTTTCAGTCATTGAAATTTATTCAAAGCTTACTTTTAAGCAATCACAGAAATTGTGATCGCACTTTGATCGTCCCAATTGTAAATCGTAACAGTTGTCGTGAAGTGCGCAGCAATGATTCACTTGTGCTAAACTACACAATTTTATTGTGCAAAAATGGTTAGCTTGAAGAGTGCGAATAATTCTTTGGTCGTTTCATTGTGCGCCGCCGCGTGAGAGTCATGAGACTGTTACGGGAGCGTGGGACAAGTGGCAGACTTTGTGACCGATCGACAGCGAATCGCGCGATCACCAGCGATTGAAACAATTCCTGCAGTGCTTCTGGGATTACTATGCTTCGCTGACGCATCGCTGGCGATCCCTAATGATTGGTTGCTCTGGCACTGGTCGTAATGGTAAACTCTTAACGAATTGAAGAAGATTGGAGAAAATAGCTGTCGATTTTCGAGTGTGGGAAGCGTCTGGATCTCTTTCATACTTGGTGGGCACAACCTAGTGGAGCGTTCAGAGTTGGCTATCGCATGTACGATCAGCTGTTTACTAGGTATAGGAGAGTATAGATAGTTTAGGTTACTTAGCGCGCGTTAGAGTAGGCTTCAGGCGATTAGGCGATCTGTCAGTGGGCGGAACAACAAATCAATACGTATCCTTCTCTTATCGCCTACTCGCGTAATCGCCTAATCGCCTAGTCGACACGTATACTTTCTTTTGGAGTCATCGCCTAATCACATGCACGATCGTCAACTATGAACGCTCATTAAGAAAATCAATAATCACATTTGGTGGAGCTTGAACGCTCTCAAGTAATCAATATCATTATCAGTAATCGCTCGGCTGAAGCAAGCGATGGTGGGGTTCTCTGCTTCATTTGTAATGAGAAATCAGTCATAGCAGCGGGGGGCTCAAACAATTTGGGGTGGCTTTTTTGTACTCGGAGGAATGGTGCTATCGCAAGATGGGGGGACATCGTGGTGGCAACGCGCTTGAAACCGCGACAAACACCTATTTTTTAAATTAACCGCAGTCATCAAGGGAGTGGGAAGGAAGTTCCAAGGTGCTCCAGTTTTGCCCCCTCCCAGGCTTATTCTAGGAGATGCCCTCGTATCTACCACTGGCGCCTAAAGTATTACAGTGTGCAACCTACCGGCATATTTCCAACAAGGACCAATCATAGAGTTATACGATAACATTCTGATGAATATGTTCTGCCCACAGAACCAATTCTCGAGCGACAGCTCGGCTGCACTTCTCACTGCCATGATCCTCAGAATAAGGGTGAGGATACCTCTTAGTGATGACATCTATTGAGAAGTGGACCTGTGTTTATCCTCGTGACTGTCAGACATTATGTCGTTGTCCAAATGGTAAAAGACCAACCTTTTATGAAGATGTGTAACATTTGAATGAACCTACACACTCCATGTAGAAGTTATCAGTGAGGTGTGTTCATAGATCGCATCTTTCATGCGATTAGGCTACGCGCTCAGAAGGCGGAGCAAATAATTGTTATGTATGCAGTCTTGGGCCGGTGTCATACTTGGCTAATTCGTGGATTCGCTTGCGAATCGCGGGTTAGGTGAAACTCGGGTCGGGGGGGGGCACGCGATGGCGCGGCGCTGTTTTCGTCTGCTCTACCAGGGCTTAGTCACCGATGGCGCGTATTTTGAACTGCCACATAATGGCGAATGAGTAATTGTTCCTGTGGACTAGGCCTTGGAGGAGCAGACGAGCAGAGCGCCGTGCCATCGCGTGCCCCCCCCCCGAACCCGAGTTTCACCGCAGGTTACGAGCGTTAATCAGCGATTCGAACGATTTGCCAGCGGATCCAACATTGGAACGATTTACTAGTGTCTCGAAAGTGTTTGAAAGTGGCAGGAGTCCCTTCCGTTCGCCTTTGACTCGCCCCTTTACCAGGTCCTCACGCCCTCTCGCTCTCGCCCACGTGAGCCCGGGGAAGTGGTGAGAGTGAGCGTGCTAACAAGAGGGACTGCCACCACTTTCTGGCACTGCTGCGCAGTTCGAACCGTTAGTGCATATTTCGAACCGCTGGCGCAAAGTTGGCACGATCCCGCGATTTGCTATCGAAGTATGGATTTGCAAGATTTGCAAAACCTAACATCGGCTTACCCACCTAATTGCCTACTCAGCTAGTCGCTTACTTACCTTCTCGCCTAACCTATCTTTTTCGTCGCGCACGATCAAGGAGTCTATGAAAACCCAATTTCATGTGCGATCGCGAACTATGCACGGAGCTTGAAAAGAACGGAATTAAAGTTGTTGTGAGAGTACCTTCCAGGTGTGGGTTGCGTGGAGAGGCGCTACATACACTTGTAATTTTATAGATTGTATTGAATCCCATTCGGGCTTACCTAGCCTTCATCTACAGAATAGCTCGATACCAGGTTGATCCCGGAGGAGAAGTCCTTGACAGGGAATCGTATTTATATGCGTTGGTGTTAGAAGAGGGTTGTATTTGGTACTAGGGAGCCGCAGGTTGTTTTTCGGGGTAGATGGTGGAAGTGCAACCTACGAACTAGCGTTAAATCCTCTGCTCAGCAAGTGCAATTCCACACTCCTCTCCTCCCTCCTCACCCTCCCCCCCCACCCGCCTTCGGCGGTGCCAACTCCGTGCGGTGGCACTTTTGAATTTTCGCTTTCTGGTAGGAAATGTGAGTGCGTCACATAGTGCATGTTAAGGCCCTTCGCGCTTCCTGGTGTTCTTTCAGAATTTCAATCCGTGGGCATGTCATTTCACACGTTCAAACAATCAAATAAAACGCATTCTCAAATAAACAGTAATAAACACAATAATAGACAATCATGAAAACGAGTAGGCAACTAGATGGTGAATAAATGAGTAAAAGAGGTCCTGTTTGAATACGATCTGTACAACCGCGAGCATGTTATAGAGCGTATCCAATTCAAGGCGAAGTGTGTAACTGACAAATGGCGCTTACCACGCTCGGAGCGGTCCGCATCGATATCCAAGATCCTGTCAGAGCCGGCCCGGCCAAGCCAAGCCTTCATCCTCCGGTCGTAAATTGGTACCGGGAGACTTGTCATGGGAGATAAAAACAAACACTGAGGGTTGTAATCGGCTGCTCCCCGGCAAGTCATGTATAGTGCCCTCGCATCAATATGCCAACTACGAATGTTTCTGAGTAGAAATGCGTGCGCAATCCCAAAAGGGATTGATCAACGGCAATGCTTAATCCTTTGCATGCTTTTATCGCCTTTCAAAAGGGGGAGAAGGTGGGGCGATCGGGTGCAGTAGTTCGTGTCGCTTATGTGTAGCAACCCAAGTTCTATAGTGGGAGGAAGCTCGGGAATGATTAGAATAATTCTCAGGTCGAAAAACGAATCAAGGAAGTATTGTCCCTGTGAACCCTTATGGAGAGATGTTGGTAGAGGTCTCAAAAATTTTGGATGCCGTGCATCAGAACCCCCCCCCCCCTCCCTCCATTTCATGGAACAGACCCGTAACTGGTACTGAAAGCGGCTGAGAGGTCCCCATGGTGGGCGTTCCGCTCAAACTAGGGATTGGACCTGAAAAAAAAAACGAACCTCGAATCTAAACTTTTAAGAAAAGTTTGGAATTGAAGCCTAGTAGACTGGATTGGATGCCCAGTAGCTAGCATTTTTTGGCGGAAATTTTCCCAGCTGGGAAAAAGCGAAATTACATTTGTGAAGGGCTAGGTCGGTGCAGTTGAGATGAGTTCGTCTGGCCGCATTGTTTTCGATTGCCAACCGACCGCCATGCCTTCGTCGTTCATCGAAATCGATTTTTGCATTTGCAAGACCTCCTCTCGTTTTTTTTTGTTTGTCTCATGCAAACAACTGATAACAACCCAGATGAGTCATTAACGACGCTATTTATCGATTATTGACTTTTTGTTGTTTTTTGATCACGAAACATACAAGATTTGTCATTGTTAAGTAAACAAATGGGTTCTAAAGTCTCGATGTGTCATTTTTAGCTCGTTTACTACTTCGTCAGCGGCAGTAATCCGTGCTCCTCTGTGTTTGGGGTTCCTCCTGGAGAGTGAGTCTGTTTTTATGATACGCCACGCATTCGACTCCTATTTGGAAACATGCCCGCTATTGAATGTGTATTGAATCCACTCCGGATTTTTGCGAGCGCGTTAGGCCTGTACAATGACTCGGTACACGGTCAAACTCAATAATTTAATTTCTTCATCCTCTGGGCGAATCCACTATATCATTCGATCTAGGGAGATGGAAGGCTCGCTGACCTGGGCAGAACTCGAGTTACGGATTTATCCC
>MU892025.1:0-15228 GCA_036418205.1 Ostertagia ostertagi
AGCGATTTTCATTTCTAAACAAGGTGAGTGTTTTTCATTTGGTGGTGAACCACACATAGATCTTCATTTTAGAATTTATGGACCTTGACAGCGAACCTCTTGAGGAAGGCAAATTCGAATATATCGACCTTGACGGCAATCCTCTTGAGGAAGGCCATTTCAATGGAACTCCACCGCTTGAGTTGCAGTCGATCTATGAAGACGCCTATAAAGCAAATGTAAATGAAAATACAAAGAATGTAACAAATTAATCAGAGGGGGTTTTTTTCAAAGAAGTAGTTTGTCTTCCGTTTCGCACGTGCCCTTATACGGAAAACAAACTGACACCGATATCCTCCCCCCGTACTCTTCAAAAAGGAAGGGAGGTAAAAGAATTGGGTTGTGTATATTATAAAAGATTAAAGGCATGCCCCAGGATCACATTGGTGTGGCTCATGTGCACGAATGTGATTGTACTGGTGGAAAGTGGGCCGGCAGTAAAGAAAAAAGGAAGAGAATCTGCCAAAAACGCTTAGGTTAAGGGCTAACTCACCTTCCTGATCGGCTGTGCTAAGGGAATGGGTGACTATGCGTGGAGGGGAGAGTATGAGGCGAGAGAGCACTACAGATGAGAGAGCGCCAGACAACAGCCTGATAAGAAAAAAAAGTCTGCAGCTCGGGCAGCTTACTTTGCAAGGCCTAAGCGCTCTTATCGGTCGGTTTCCGTACGCGAGGACGCCGCATCTGTAATTGCCCTCTAGGGTTCTATACAGGAGACCGAAGAGAAGCGTTCAGACGAACTCTGCCTGGGTTGTACCTTTAAAACTGAAAACTTACTACATGCATTAGAAACTTAAACTTACTACATGATTCTTCAATTACTCTGCTGCGTGTCAATACAGCACATTATAATCAAACAAATCATAATATCCTAGAAAAGGTAATAGAATTATTCTTTTGAATGTCATAGATACTGATGGTGATCTAGTTCATACCAGAGTAATTGCCACAAAACTTTGAACTGATTCAAATATTAGGCGTCATATGTTTACCTGAATTTAACTAGCGTTTATCCTACTCATTTCGCACCATCTTACTCATCTCAAGTGTACACGCGAAGATTTGTGATAAGTCTTCTTGGGCTTCCTCTGAGGTCAGTGCTACAACAAAGGTGGTACAAACCCCCGAATAGTGTATCCAAACGGCAACGTAATCGGTCCCAGCCTCGAGGCGGACAGGCACGCCAGTCTAGCGGATTAGCTCCACACTCAAGCCGTACCGCCTCCCAACCGCTTCCTCACCCTAGCCGCAAAGCGACGGGGTTTCGACTCAGATTACTATTGGCTTTTCCATCTTGAGGCAACACTGACTTATACATATAACACGAGGGAGGCATCCTGTTAATCTAGCCGTGGTACGCTCTTTCATAAGAGACCGCTACCCAAATACTATAGTGATTTCGCGTCAAGTTAAATACACGTACCCCTTGTACGTCTCACATCGCACATCCCCAGCGCTGCGATCGTCCTCGCTGGACTCTGCCCTGCTTGGCCGCGCGGGCCTTCTGTCGGGTACCCCACAAATAATGACTTCTATGCCGTAAGCTCGTGCAAGATCAATAGGAGGAATGAGAGTCCCATTTAGCGGGTTGTTGACGGATACTCTTTTTTTTTCTGCCTTTTGCGCGCTTTACCACCCCTTGTCCCCCCAGAATTATGGCACCCATTGTGTTTAACGGGAAAACTTCCTCAAAACGACTCCAGAATAACTTTTTTCACGTAATAAACTTGATTCACAGGTATCGGATGACGATGCGGAACTGGCAGGAAATGAAAAACTAACACCACATCAAACTGATCTGAGGCTCAGGAGCACAAAGTTCGTCTTAGTAGTAGTACCCTTTATGATTTCCCATCGTATCTACAAGAAATTTATCCATTCAGGATGTTCAAAAATGGCACTATCGATCAACTGGAAGAGATGGTACGCAAAGTGTTCGAGACCAGACTTGTCTGGAAAGATAAAAAACACTGACTTGTTCATCGGCTGGCCCCCGCAAGTCATTGTATAGGCCACATCGCATTCAAACGCCACTACGAATGTACAAATAGAAGTAGAATGCCGCATCCCAAGACGGGATTGATCAACGGCAAAAGCTTTATCCTTTTTTATCTTTTATTTCTTATATGGTTTTTGCAATGAAATTCTGATGTGTGGGGTGCTCGTGATCACTTGCGCTGACATTAGGCTTCGAGATTACGCCAAAGTGCCTGGTTGAGAAGTAGCGGAACCCGCCTACTGGTACCGACTGCCGTGCTAAAAAGCAGGTAGCACGATAAAGTCTATGTTGGACAAGGGCAAGTATGCCCACTACAAAGATATTCTGTGAGTCCCAGGAAGCAAGATTTGGTACTTTTGCAACCGAGGAGCACGGCTTGGAATGTCCTTCCCCATTCCCTCTCGACGCCTCCTCCCTTTGCCCGCCCATCGATTGACTAGCCCAGTTGCTAGTCCTTCACTATCGGACTCCATCCGTTTTAGCAGAGAGGCAGTGTTCACCTTGATGAGGAATCAACAATGGAACAGCCTAAAGCGGAAATCAATGGGGAAAGCAATAGTCCGCTTTGCAGGTTTCAGGTCATTTCCCCTAGCGTTTCCTTCAGTGCATCCTCTCGCGACTATACAATCCATTTCTATTGACGACCAACTTTTCGAACCATTCGCTCTAGAAGAAATAGTAGGGAAAACCAGATAAATCAATTGAAATCACTCAAAACACTTCCATCTTTTCTTCATTTTCATATTCGTTCTCATATACCACATCCCAACGAGCAGCTGTGCGAGCGCCAATTCGCTCAACCTCTCTTTTCGGCATGAAGACTGACTGCAGATTCAATGTATAAGTGGTAGCAAAATTATCCCACGCTTTTTTTTAAGTTATGAAGGACTTTTCCCTCGAGTATTTAAATTTGGACTCAATACAATGATTCACTAGAGAAAATTTGTTCACCGCTTTTTTCACGATTTATCAAAAAATGTCCCTTCTCAATCCATCTCATAGGTCAATTGACCTCACGATCAATCATAAATGGTAATTGATGACTCGCATTCATTTAGATCCGCGAACTCAAGTCCGGTACACTTTACGGATGCAATGGCTTTTATGCTGGATTCAGTGAGGAATTACATTTCACGGTCACGTGCCATCACAATTATACAGATCCGTCTGAATTTCTCAACAAAACGTTCAGGCAATGGAAGAACGCAAAACAATGAAGTAGCTAAAAATGTTTTGTTCTGCAAAGTCAAATGCAAAATAAAAATTGATGCATTTGTTCGTGCATGATTGTACTGCGCTAAAAGATTCTTGAATTATATGACCAACTCTACGAAAAAAAGAGCACTTTAGAGCAAGGTCTAGGCTCAGCCTAACTGATGTAGTCGTTCCCGTGAATAGAGTTCCATAATCCACCGTTGCACAGGTCGCGCCACCTCGCACATCGAAATGCGTCACCAGGGCGCCAAGCATCGAGGACTTTGATCAAAACCCACTAAAACTATCAAGATCTGCCCAGGATATCTTACCTAGGTCGCAATGTTAATCTGATATGCTCGATCTACTAGGACTTCTGCCCCCACCGCGACTTGCATCACCTCTCACTCCTGTGCCTGCCTGTTAGACTCTCAGCAGCGTAAAGCAAGAAGGCTGATATTTCCGGTCTTAACGATTTCCTCCTCTTTTGCTTCACTTGCAGTCCACCTCCTTTCCCTATTTTCATATTTGAGCGGGATGACCACATTAATTCATTCCTCATCCTTGTCTTTGAAGGCAGAAATCGGGATTGAACTGATGAGGTCATTCCACTCAAAAGTGGAAGTACGGATGGGAGATGGACCGCCAATGGTGCGAAAAAAAGGAAAGATAAGCGCTCAATACAACCCAAGGAAATACGGACATTTGCAATACAATGCGGAGAAAGCTCAAAAGACAGGAGGGAGTTAGAGATAATGTGAGTGGGAAGGGATAGAGAAGTCCCGAGAAGAGAGAGATACGAAATCACATTGCGACGGCAGACAAGATATCGGACGGTGGGTAACCATGTTATATTGGTGGAGTCGTTAATTCATGGTCCTTATGGTTTTACTGGCTTGCGTTTCGATAAGGTGGCGCTACCTCTGCACAAGCCTACGTGGCACTTCTAGCATGTTAAGTGTTGGGTGATTCGAGCCCCAAACTTGCCGTTAAGTAGTAAGTGGCAAAAATACGCGTGCGCACATGTAGTACGTCGATGGGTGGTGATGAGGGAACCTAACTGATAAGAGAGCACTAAGTGACATTGAGTGGGAGGACTATCGAGTCTATTGCGTCTTTCGTTCACAGCAAAGCGTATACACGCGGTGCACATAGATTGCACTCCATAGAAAACCTAATTTTTCTGAGACCGTCCCGGAAATTTGTTGGGCTTCTGCCTAAAACTATAGTAGAAATAGACAGAAGGAATAAATCTGTGATACGTATTTGACATTACGGATTTTTAAGTTTGGTGACAACAATTTTCACTTTTTGAGGGGCATAATAGATCGGAAGATATGTATATAGTGGCTCATAAAAACAGACCTAAAGTCTCTCCTTCCCACGCCTGATATAATGCAAGCGTCCTCTCTATGAGCTTGGGATGAATCAAATTTTGAATCACGCATCTATGCAGCAGACGGCGGTAGAGTTTCCAATCCTTTTGTAAGGATTCGTAGGGCCGGCTGGAACATGGTCATAGACCCTTTCCCCACTTACGCGTCAGTTCCCCATGTATTCTCGCTAGGGTTTTGTATCCGAATTACATCCCGGCGAGAAAAAATGGGGTTGTTGTTAGATTGAAAAGTGGACAGAGGCTTCAACGGAGTGTTTTTGAGCGTTCTCTCTTGCAACGAAGTATGAAGTGTTGTTGAGTCTCGAGAAACGAATGGTACCAACGTGTTATTGAGAAGTTGACGGTGTATTAATATCTTCTCATTCACAAAGAATCACAATAATTCAAGGCTACCCTCAACTAGAGATGCCCAGCAAACGCATTTAGTAGAAGGCACCGGCCGTCTCCGAGCACCAGTATGGTTCATCTGCAAGAGCGCCGTTCGAGTGCGTTAGCACGACTCATCTCCGCCGCCCAAAAATGTCATCGAAAGAAATTACGTAAGGAAACTAGAAAAACGAGAAATTAAATTTAGTAATAAAGCTGAAAGGGCCCAGAACACTCCGCTGCCTCAAACTCTGTTATTCTCATCCTCGCAGAGGACCGCCCATGTCGTCGATATTGAGTCGCAGTGCGGCTTTATTTTGTCGAACTATGTTCCGATATTTTCACATTACGAACCGGTCCATTTCAAAACATCAATCGCCGCAAGCGCCAACGCGCTTCCATAGCAACCTTTGTGGAACCAATGCCAAATAACACGTTGACGACAACGCGTGTTTTGGCTTTGCACGCGTGACTCAAAGCGAATTTTGCAGGCGGACGCCGCTTCACATAAAATCCGGCATTCTGAGCTTTAACTATGCAAAACCCGATGCAACAAAAGTGTTCGGATGATATTGTGTATCAAAACTACTCAGAAGAACAACTGTAAAAGTAATCGAATGAGACGTTTTCTGCACGAAAAGGCAATTTTCGGTAGCTCTGCTGTAAATAGTACGCTAAATTATTTTTTGACTTCGGTTGCTTCACTTAAAACTTGTATCTTGCATATGGTAGGTCTATACTGCTCACTACTCATTTTTATGACGCGAGGTTGTCAGAAATAAAGAAACTAGGACAATACACAAATATGGGAAATACATAAGCACTTGGAAACCTTTGCTAAAAAGGAGCAATATATCACCATTCCTGAACCTTGCCGTGCTACTTCAATGTTAATGTGTGGTCTATAGAAAGATGACAAGAAGTTAGAAAGAAGTAGCCGCATGTGCAGCGAAAAAATATTAATAATGTGTTGCAGCGCATGCCTCACACGATCCCACAGGTGCTCAGCGTGATGCGCATCGCGCACAAGTCGTCAACGTGTAATCAAGCACGTGCGCGCTCGAGGAACAACCGACTTCTGTAGCGCCCCTTGCTTAAGAATCATTTGAGAATGATTCTTGCTCACGTTGGCAACTTGTACCTGGAATGAAGGTTTCCTCGAGATTTGGAGACACTGCTTCAAAGAATCTAGGATTCACTTCGAGTCCATCTTCGTTTGTGAAACCCGCCGTATACTTCACATAATACGTGAACGTACAGCAAACGAAAAATCAGTGCAAAACATCGAAAAAATGGAGTATCTCCCATCGTCCAGTCTATTGTGCAGCGCCACCAAATCAATATTCACATCTAAGTTTTCAAGACAACGAGACATACCCAGACATAATCCAACAATTAATTTATGCTATCTTCCCCAGAAATATATGCAAACAGCAAATCAATAATTTCGTCCTCCTCTCAAAACATAGTATTATAGGTGCAATCTATTGCTGGCACTCCGGGGTGTACATTTTTGGGATCGATGCAGGATAGAACTGACGCAAATGTGCCGGGCAAAAATCGATAGCAAAGGCGATACAATGAGATATAAGCGGCACTGATGTACTGGTTCAATAATCAAGCTTGTGGTCCACATTGACATAGCAAGCAACACCGAATGTCACCGATAGAACACAATGAAGTTGGATGGGAAAAATGAGTGGCAGATGAATCGCGAGTTGGAAGCAACGATGTAGGTGATAAGGAGCGAAAGTCCCGAAAAATATTGACACAACCACTCTCCAGGTGAACACAACGGCAAGAGCGCCTCTGGAGTGTACGGGGCATTTCCTATAATATTCTATAATATCGGGCAGCAGTCTAAGGATACATCAAAAGAGGTGACAGAGATCCCGCCCGCCACCACACAGTAGCAAGCACCTTACGCGGCGGGGCGTGGCATGACAAAATGCGGAGTTTGCGAGCAATTATTTCATGACTCGTTCCAAACACAACGAGACAGAAAAAGGAATCAGTCTGACTACACTGTGAAGTCACTTAGATCATTTGACGGGGCGAAGCACAGCCAAAGTAGCGCAGATTGCAAAAATCATTTCGTTCAAAAATTCCCAAGTACCGGGGAAAAGGTGGATGGTTGGCAAAGGAAAGGAGGGCAAACGCATTGTGGCGTAGCACGCACTCAAAGTTGCTGGAGTTTTTGCGCGACATATTATGTGAGAGTTCTAAAGATCGGCAAACGTGTTAAGCAAGAAGAACAAGATTGGGGCTGCACCGAAATAGACCGCTGCCGCAAGAGGTTTATAACAGCGGTCCAAATTATCGCGCCGAAAATATCAAAAATTTTTTGAAGAAGTTACTACGATATTCTCCATCACATGCAATGAGTCGTTAAGCACGACAAGGTCCACTGTAACCTGTTTTGAGTGGTAGGTGTGAAATCTAACTACTTACAGGAGGGCGGAGGCCCGGGGTGGCACACACCTGGAGCTTGTCATGAAAAGGGCCTACTGCTGACTAGTGGAATGACGTGCAACGGCAAATGAGCGGCGTTACCGCACAAAAATTTACAACTCGGTTCCAAGAGTCTGAGATTGGGAAAAGGGGACTCAAGTCTGACTAGAGACGGTGAAGTCAATTGCCATGAGGGGGGGGCAAGGTCTGCACCAATGGGGCGGGGTTCGTCAAATTCGTAGCTTCGTTCCAAAGAAGCCAAAGCCTCCTGCTGCGGACTCAGCTCTCTTTTTTCCGGTCTCCTAGACTTTCGATTATATAAGTTTCAGGACAAATTCTCCCCGTTGGTGTACGCCCCGCCCACGACAGCAATTGACACTCCTTCCATTGACGGTTTTAGCTGGATTCTATCCACTCCACAACGATGACTTTGTAAATTCTCTTCTCGTCATCATTGTTCGCGGCTCCCGTCTCTGGACTGCTTTCTTGACGCGATTAGTATCAACTCTCGCAGGCAGCCCATTCGTGCAGCCCACCCATGCTTTGCTTCTTGCCTCCCCAGTTTGCCGATCTTTAAGACTCCTTAGAAATACATAAAAAGTACGCGCAACAAATTCTAGCAACTTTGGCGCGTGCTCAGGGCCCACCAATAGGTTTGCTCTTTCGCTTTGCCCCCTTTCCCGGCTCGGTTGGGACTTTTGGAACGAGAAACAAGTTTTGAGCAACACTGCGCCTACGTTTGGTGTGGTGCTCGCCCCCAATGACAATGACATCACCTGTAGTCAGACTTGATTCTTTTCTCCCGACATCCAGGACTTCTTTGGAACGCGAGTCATGAATTTGCGTCGCAATGCTCCCGCCCATTTGATTACCCCCGCCTAGCGCCGACAATTGACTTCACCGCTTCCACCCATTCCTATCAACTTTTTCTGGCTCGCCTAAGACTTGCTGCCGAATTACCCCATAACGGACGCCAGTGTATTTGTGCGTGCGCCACCTGTGGCGCACGTCCGCCACCGCCCCAAGGGAATTAAGGGTTTTTATGTAGGCCCCTTAGAGTAAACGGGGCTAAAGTAGGTGTCGGAGTCTCATCCTCCAAGAAAAAGAGATTTCCGCTGGCGATCAGTTCGTAGCCCGCTTTCCGCTTTAAAAATAGGTGCAAAGAATGAATGGAAACGTAGTTGAATGAGCCGAAAATGCGAAGCAACAACCCCGGTTGCGCAAATAGATTGTGGCTATATTTAGGATAGGGTCTCGGGACGTGCGAACCATGTAAGCCACCCATGCAAATAATAAAGTTTATTAAAATAAGACAAAAATGTAGTAGAGAGATTTATTGTAGGTTTAAAAATCCAGCCGTCCAGGTCCTGGCGAGATAGTAATTCAGCAGTTGATTGAGGAGAACAGGGTAAGTTTAAGGTTGCTGAAACATTCCAAACAGAAAAGAATATCGTGGCGCGTTCACCGTTCGTGCGCACGCACGCCGTATGGTTAAGAAAGATTATTGAGGAATTGTGAAACTGCCGTACACCGCCGACGCGCATCTGTGCCTCCGTTGTGAAGCAGGCCTCCACTCGTCGTTCACGATAATGCCGGAGTACCTAGATATTGGCTTCCTGTGCACCAATTTTTTCTGCTCTGGGTTTCGCCGTCCAGCCTAGTCAGGCCTCTACACGTGAGGGTCAGTAGATAGCCTGGAGTTTGTCGAGGGGAAAAAATTTGATGATCTGAATATCACAGGCTGTTACTCTTTCGAATGATAAATTGAGCTTAAGTAGTGTTAATTACGAAGGGTAACGGGCTGAGGTGCAGCATGGACTCACTGTAGTCGTGTGCCGGCTCAAGGGCTGGAGAAGGCGATCGGGCTCATGGGGAGAAAAATGTGCTCAACACGTTTCGTGTGCAACCTGTGTTGTACACCAGTCTGGGTAATAGTGTAGTTTTCATAGACGTCGAATGGGTGCAGCATTTTAGGTTCCAAAATGCTTCTGACAAGCAAAAAATGGATCAATTAATCACAAGGACCAATGACGAGCAGTGATTTGGGTCACACGTCCGGAAGGAGCGCTCGTTGCGACCACATGTTTTATCTTCGATTTTACAGAAAAGAACCGTAGTCTGACGCCGGTGGAGAGATTCTCGCTAGTCTTCTCAGGTTGTCCACAAAACATGTCCTCTCAAAAATGGGGAACTGTCCATAAATGGGCCCTACAACCCACTGGCAAATCCTAGTATGAAGCTCTTTTCGAAAATGAAATAGTGAGGCAGGCTTGTAATCTGCGAGGCAGAGCTATTAGCTGTAGTAACATTCAAATCGCGCTGCTGAAGTCGCATGGTTTCACGAGTTATGGCGAGGCGACGTTTGAGCGGTTTTTTTATCGCTCGCAAAACCGCGACTGGACAAAAATAGTATCATCGGGTTTTTGTTTTTTCTTTTTTTTTTTTATTTTTGTAGGGCATATGAACAGGCAGACCGCTCTGACACAATTGCGCACAAGGGGGAATATAGATCGTACATCTGTGGGCCGTAAGGTATTTCCTCGAACAGAGAGGATACCGCGTCCCTGTAATAGTTGTCCCTCGAAACGCGGAAAGAAAATACAATCGGTCGGGTATGGTCTCCCAGAACTGCGAGTGTCAATTGGCAGGTATATTGTGCGCCGTTGCATGTCAATCGGGGAAGAACTGAGCGTGGCCGCTCTCGCCCGAGTTTCCGGGAAAGCATACTTTACGCAGAGAGGGGTCGCCTCTCTATCCGGTAGGACGCATACCTCATAGCCCTGGTTGGGTGTTAAAATGTGGAGGCCGAGAAAAGTGGAGAAAGCTCGTGAAGGAAGGTTTTTGGAATCATTGATAGGCGAAGCTAGCGATAGAGTAGCCATGATAAATGAGCCGAAGAGATAATGGGGAATCTAGGGAGAGGCGAGACAAGTCAGCAAGAAGGGATGACAATCGTTTCATGGAATAATTTGTCATCGTCAAAGCATATTAGTGGAGGTATATCACATGGTTAGACTCGCCACAGGAGAGGGTTATTGCCAGTAAAAGATCTTTGCATTAACCGCTTTCAAGAATTATCATGGGTGGGCGAACAGCTGCGACGCGACGGAACGTCGCGACCGCATACGAGAATCCGTCGCAGACGCAAACAGAGACCGTCGCACCCGCGTCGATGTTCAAAAATTTAGGGAGTCAGTATGTAGTCTCGGCCTTAACGCTAAAGTTTGTCTCATCGTTTAGGCTGAAAAGCCCTGCACGCGACATGGAGTCAGTGAGGTCAATCAAAGATAATATAAAACAAGATTAGATACATGAATAAACATGACATCTTCAGTATCGGATAAATCCTGCTCACGAATTAGCAAAATATTTGTCTTGGAAAAGAAGGGCGAGTGAAACTGTGAGCAAAATCTAACAATGCGGTCACAAGGCACCACGTGATCTCAATACATGCTCCAGCATGTTGGCAAGCCAGTTTCTTCACGCACAAGTATCGACTAGGTGTCGAAAGGGACTCGGAATGCCAAGAGAAGGTTGAGAGACCAAGCGGTTGCCACTTTTCAAAAACAATTCTGTACTAATGCAACAGTGGCCGTTTTAAAAATTGACATTACAAATAAGTAAGCCAAATTGCTCAACGCGTACGAAGAGATTAAGTTGCGTGGATGAAAAGAAGCAAACCACAGTATCGGCTTTTCACCCGGACCCGTACTCGCCCTCGTTCTACGCATGCAGTTTCGAGTACTCCCAAGACACGAGCGATCAACACGGGCCTTTCACGTACCAATTGTGCCGTAAGTTTTATGCCGGAGCTATGGATCAGAGTTGACTAATTTGGAATCTTTTTCGGCTAAAGTTTGCAAACCCAAGTTTGACTTAATCGCGGTCGAAAATGTGTGCGTCAAACACATCCCCTGAAGCAGGGAGAGGTAACCGTTGCCTCGCTTAAGAGCATGTCGGGTACCAGAAACCTAACGTCAACGGCTGCACTTAGTGACACAATGATGCACGTACTTAGGCTCGTCCTCCCTCGCTCGACGCAACATGAATAATAAGTGCACATTGTGGATTTCGAGAGTTTGACCGGTGGTGGACATCAGAATCTTGTTGCAAAGTCCAGCGGCAAATCCGATGAATTCGGTAGTCTGACTACTGCCAGCGCAGAGGAGAACAGGTGCGATGGAGCTTCAACGAAGGAAGTGGCACCGAGACAATGCGACTGATGCGATTTCGGAAAACGTGAAGCGTTGAAGCAGTCTCCGCAAGCCGACTACGGGTCCGCTGCGGATTTCCACAGCGCGACATGACGGTCCCCTGCGGGTCTAGTGTCCTGTCCGTGCGCGAAAGAAACCGTACAGCTGACTTCAGTCTGGGTTTGTGCCTTTTAGCCAGTCTTGTGCTTCGGGTGGTACGTGGGCGGAGCTAAGGTAAAAAATAAGAAATAAGAGACTAACTGTAAGGAACAAATTCCTAGAAATGAATATTCCAGCTTTTTGTTGCTGTTCGATTTTTCTGCGGTCGGTACTTGCCTTCTATCTTAACTTTCAAACGAAATCCGAATCGCGTATGTCATGTTTAGAATAGCTATATAAAAGCCATATCAAGCTTTTGACTTCCTCAGAAATCTAACTTATCATTGGTTCGCTCCAGTAGGTCAGTGGCAATCAGTTCCGAAAATTCGTGTCCAAAGTGGACGTGCTGCGGAGCTGACTTCAGTGAAAAGTTAGACTAATGAAGAACGGTATGCTCAGTGCTTTTCTAAACCGTAACATCCCAAATCTTTTTTTATCACCAAATAATAAGTAATGAAATGTTCGACTTTATACTAGTTAGTACCAGCTGCTATTTTGTCACTGAGCCGTGCTGAAAAATTGTCATATAGCGAGACGTACAACGTGCTTGTGATGCCACTCACGTCCGTTTTGAGACTTGCGCGCCGAGAAATGACCTATACGAGCAAACCTCTGCTTGCATTCGGACAAGTATCAAACAGAAAAAAACCTGGATGGAAAGTTGCGACCGACGTAGGAGGAAGCGAGGAATTTTCTAAGCACGCACTAGAAATGGGAGTTATGAGCCAAGGTTGGACAGAGAGTGGTTTTTGAACGGTTCAAGATGTGAGTCAGGCTGGTGCGTATTCTCTGGCGGTGCGCTAATCAGGTCCGTCTAACCGGACCGCTTAGCAGGGCTCATGATCAACAGTCACGAGGACGTTATGTCACGCGGACAAGTGAGTATGAACTGATGAAATTTTTTAACGACAAAACAAGAGCGAGGGAACTAACTCCCCGCTAGGGTTCGCGTGATGGGATCTCTGTACCCTACCGTCCGGCGTCCCTGGTCAGCTTCCACAGAGGTTCGAGGAGCTCGCGACTCGTCACGAATATCGCAATGGGTCCTTTTAGGTTACTAACGGCTAGAAAGCGGTGTCTCACCAGTAAGAGGGGGCAATTGCGATGCACGGTTCTGCTCGTCAATGCCAATGTGGCTTGATAGGGAGTCCTTGTAAAGTGTACGAGCTGCTCTCAGCTTATTCCTATTAGTTCTCAGTTGTTTTGGTGTGAATGTATGTATGTTCTTGGACGTAGATGAGATGTAACGCTCTTACGGAAGTAAGAATCACGCTAGTTAGCATCGTCAGGCCTAACCCAGAGGTGGGGGAGTAAGTCCCCCCCCGAAGAAAGCTCAAGATGCTTCACGGTCGGGACTTCTTTGCCCTTAAGGGCTTTGCCTGAACGGTCACAATAAAATAAATGTGCTTTCGCTATGGTTGAAATGCTGCTATGAAGCGCTATTCGCCCCTTACGGGAGAGACCTGAAAGCTGCCATTTTGCCGCTTTCACTTCTGAAAGAATCGTGCCACCGCAAAATCTGCCGAAAGCGAGAGAAAACGTGAACAGGGACACAAAAGCAGGATGTCGATTTTTAGCGCGGGCCTATCAGTGCAAACAAATTATTCGAGGCACCCTGCGCACAAAGGGAACTTTGTAAACTTCGCAGTCGCGGTTTGTCAACAGAACGGTAACTCGCCGTTTTCACGTTCAAAACAATGGGCTAAACGTTCCCACTCGGCTCAGCGGTGAAAGACGAAAAGCGTGGTCTTGCCATGAACGCCCGCACATCAGCAACTTTTTCGTCGAACGAGGCTGGCCTTCCACTTTATGTAGGTCGGACGCGATGAAAAACAGAAGACATGCCTGAGAGCCTTTCACTTGTTCTCTTCTACCTCTTTGTGCTATCAGAGACACATCTAACGTCGACATGTTCCTTCCATTTCGTCACCTTATATTTTAACTTCAAGACAGCATAGTCATTCGTCCAGCTTAACGCGCTATTCTATGCTAATGAATCTTGTTTTGCTCCAACGTGCGCTTTTTCATAACGCAGATTGCATTGCATGTTCGACGCTTTTGGTCTGTGTGTACCTAGTCCTTTATTATTCTCTATATCCATTTTAGTAACTCTTGGCAGTTGATATTTAAGATCTGAATAGTCGTGCCCGTCGCGATTAACACAATGCCACTCTTTGATTAAAGTCACGAATTTTTCTGTCCCTGTTTATGTGTGGTTCGCTAGAAAGAAAGAGCTGTTTTTTGTTTTGTCTATTTTTCTGGCGCTCAATCTGTTCGGGGCCAACTTAGTTGGGGGTTACTGCAAGCGTGCGCGCGGCGTCGCTTTTGTTCGCTGCTCCTCCAAGCAGTGGTCACCCTATGTTGCTACGAGAGTAGCAACGGGGTCCGTTACTTTTGAGGTATTTCTCCCAGTAGGGGGGGTGCGACTGCCTCTTTTAGTGGCCTTGGCAGTGGGATTTTGTGGTAATGTCCCCTACTGGAATTCATAATCTCATTTTTTTTTTGTGTCAGGAAGAGTCATGAGAAAGGAAACTCGCAGAACCACAGCGTGCAAGCATGTAGCATCGTACAAAAAAGTGCCGCGCCACCTATGACATGGGTCAGCCCTTACCTCACATTGAAACTAAAGTGTAGCTGAGTATTTGCCTATAGAGCAACATTGGTAAATTTAGTCAGCACATTTACTTTATCGTCAAGAATATCCTTGCTAGAGCGTATAAACCGATTCGGCGTCTTACTCTCTTGAAATGACTCCAAAGAATGCAGCGATTCAGGAGTGCGCCTTGAGCTTGGCACACGTTGTCGTTTTACCAAAGACAGGGGGATATACCCAGTTGGCATAGTCATTTTATTCCACATAAGCATTCTGTATCACAATCCTTAATTTTTTCGTCAGCACGCAACAATCTCTGTTTTCTTCTTGAAGTACGCAAGTTGAAACGCTAAAAACTGTGCCGTCTTTTGCTTTGGTATATCGACTCTGACTTGGAAAATGTCCATTCAAAAAGGTGAGCACGGACTAATTTTTGAAGCTACTGACTTTTTAGAAACTTTTCGGTCCTTTCAGAAAGCTTGATCCTTAGTTTCTCTACCGTCTCATCTTTCCCCAATAAAATTGACATTGAAGGAAGTTATAACGTTAAGCTTGAACAAGTCGCGTTTGCACAGAAAAAAGTTTAACTCTAAATTTTACTAAACCGCTTCGCTAAAAATATGATTGAGAAGAATGAGTTGAATTTTTAAATCAAATAACCACGGCGCGAAAGCTCGAATATAAAAGTATAGCCTCTTAAAAAGAGAAGTGAAAATTGTAGTGTGGCAAATTCCTTTTCTGTTCAATAAATATAATATTTCAGATTGTTAAGAAACAAAGTTTTCAGAAAAATAGTTCCGCGACCCCCTAAAAAGTAGCAACGAGACTAATTTGAATT
>MU892030.1:0-17877 GCA_036418205.1 Ostertagia ostertagi
CACCTTGAGGTTGTCGTGTCCAGCAGAGAGCAGTTTCAAACTGCCTCCGAGAAGTTCTTTGTCGTCTTTTCTAGTGGTGGAGAAATAGTCGCTGGACCATTCGCCCCAAGTTCCGGACGCCGATTGACCCTGAAAATGCCCCGATTTCGAAGGATCCTTTGGAGGGTTAAATCCCACTCACCTGTACAGCAAATCGGTAAGTGGTTGCTGGTTGCAGGTTCTTCACAGTTGTGCACAGATTGGCCCCGGTAATGATGGGGCTTTTATAGCCTGAGCACGAGAGTTCATCTCCAGAAAGCTCGATCTCCGTTGGATTTGAGTCATCAGCTCTATAGATGAAGGTTGAAGACTTATTTTGGCCATATTTACTAAAATAAGGACCTTACCGAGGGCTATATCTCATCCTGTAAGCAGTTACGACTGCTTTTTCGGGGTACGGTGGCAGCCATGTGAGTTGGATAGCGGTGCTCTTCGTTTGTACTGCGGTAAGTTCCCGTGGAGAGCCGAGTTCAGAACCGGTGGTTCGAATTTCCAGCGGGTCAGACCAAGGCCCTGGTCCTTCAGCAGTGTAAGCTCGAACCTGCAAGCCACAGTGAACGTGCCAGATTGGGCAGCTAGTAGGGGAGAATTCTTACCTTCATTCGGTAGAGTGATCCGGGTTGAAGTTGATCGATGATGGCATTGGTACGGGGCGTTACACCCTCCCGAGTGCCTTCGTTCCATTCGTCCATACCGACCAATTCGAACTCGTACTGGGACACATTACCGTTCTGATGCACACATTCCGGAGCGTCCCATTTGAAGCCTGATCACAAAAAGGTTTATGGCTACCCACGAAGTGCTGAAAAAGAGGGTCAGCTTACCCAGTTCAGTATCTTTGCGAAGGGAAGATTGCAGATTCATTGGCGGTCCGGTGGGCACGTCGTTTTTGGTCTTGAATGTTCGCACAGTCTTCGGGGCAACGATCGACGAATGGAGGGATGGAGGACGACGTGGGGTCACAGTTACCTGAATAGGTCGCCTCTAGAATCACTCAGACGAGAGTGGCAGCTCAAACTTACCTCGTAAACACTTCCCGGAGCAAGTTCCTCCAGTGGGACCTGCTTCTCCTGGATGTTCAACACTGGTGATCGGTTCTTTTGGGGTCCCAGTAGCCTGCTTCGTTACATCCACCGAAAGTTTTCAAACGGTACGAGAATAGTCCACTTCCTCCAGTCTCCATTTTTCGTCCTACAACAATAAAATGCTCATGGTTCTGCCAGATGTGACACAGCGCCTAACACATCACGCTTGTCTGGACGATCCCATGGAGCAAGTGCTTCCGGAGGTCTCGTGCCGGTTCCCACGTGACAGAGCTCTCAGGCAGCGACTGCGTGGTGAGTGAATGGGCCTTTTCAAACTTCCATTTCGTCTGAGGTTTCGCTCCATCTTCGACGGTCTGTGTGCGCATTTTCACTTCCCATCGGGTGCCAGGCATGGTAGAGACCACAAGTTCGGAAGGAGCATCCACAGGTAC
The DNA here is from genome assembly GCA_036418205.1 of Ostertagia ostertagi. Classification (NCBI taxonomy): domain Eukaryota; kingdom Metazoa; phylum Nematoda; class Chromadorea; order Rhabditida; family Trichostrongylidae; genus Ostertagia; species Ostertagia ostertagi. Next base: position 1,517 of record MU892030.1, read on the forward strand.
CTGGAAAATGAACAATACTACCTGCAAAGCTGTGCGGAGAAGCATGAGGCTGAGCAAGAACTCACCGTCCATGAGCCGCGAGATGTCGTGTTTACGTAGTCAATCACAAATTCGACGTCGTCACATCGCCACGAGTCTTCTGATGGTGGCGTCCATAAGATCTGCAAAGATACAGTTCAGCTCTTCTCACAATCGGTCTTGAGTTTCCAGATGCCTCTTCTAGCACAAATTCAAGGAGCACTTAAAGGCAGTGGACACGATGCTGAAGGCGGGGCGGTTTTTGTGACGTCAGTGAGCCTCACTGATGAAAGGGCGTAGGAAACGGTCTCAGGCCATACTGCCAGCACGCTGTAGGGACTGGTACGCCAATGACGCCTAATGACGTCATCAAAACCGCTCTGCCCCCATCGTGTTCGTTGCCTTTAGAGGTCCCATGGACTCACCTTTATGGTCTCGAAATCATCACTCTCAATCCTGACGTTGCTCGGTGGTTCTTCGGGTCGACCACAACTTGTCATCGCTTTCGTTTCGGGACCAGGAGCTCCTCGTTTGTCGTTTTTGCCAACAACCTGAATATTCATCATTTTCCTCTTACATTTTTTCCACCTGAAGAATCTCTTACCTTCAGACGGAAGAAGTAATTCGTGGCCGTTTCAAGCTGTTTGACCATGACTTTGTAGTCGGTGGTGGTACGACGGTGCTTGATCACGCCGTTGTACTCCGCCCAATCGTCATCATCTTCCGATTTGAACTCCAGCACATAGCCAACGACATGGGCAGCCTGGAATTGCACACGGTTAAGATTACGAAGGTCTGGGTGCTATTTGTTCGCCGAAAATCGCCTACCTGGTCTTGTGGGACGCCCTCAAATCTTAGAGTTATCGATTCAGGTTTCGTGTCGATCACCTCAAGCTCTCGCTCCAGAACAGGGATATCTGAAAGTACACCATTGCGCAAGGGCCAATAAATCAATAATTTGATCGAAACAAATAGAAGAGCTTACTCTGCTGTTCAGTCCTGGCATTCAGCGGCTCTGACCACTCTGACCATGCGCCATTCTCGGTATGAGCAGCGACCTAGAAGTGGGGCAACTTAACTTCTAAGCCTTGACCCTGCTTTCTTTGGGTCGATCTAACCTGAATCTCATAGTCCTGCTCAGGGTCGAGGTCATGCACGCGGAAGCATAGGCGATCCCTCTTGGAAGCATCTGAGCACTGGAGACGCTCAGCCTCCACTCGTACTTCTTTGAAGTTCAGCTGAAAAGGTGGGGCTCAAATCGCGTTACGTAAAAGAGTTCCTGAGCGTGAAAAATCCCGTACCTGCCCAGAAGGAGTGTGTCTAATGCGGTAATAGTCGATGTTTCCATGAGGAGGCGTAGGGGCAGCAAACGAAATCTCAAGCGCATGTGGGAATACGCCCTCTTCTTGGAGATCAGAAGGAGCCGGTGGAGCAGCTGGATGTGTAATGAATCGGACCCATTCCGAGTACGGACCCTCGCCGACGGCATTCTGTGCTCGCACGCGAATTCTGAAAATGATGTCTTAAAAATGGACTAAGGGGGGGGGGAGGGTATTAGTCTTCCATACCTGTATTCGTTGTATGGTATCAGGTCATTGAGTGTAAGCCTTTCAGTTGAGTGTTGTGCCGTGGTATTCTCTCCCCAAGGATACAAAACTTTCGGAGCTTCTACTCGTACGCCGGTGATCTTGCGTTGCGCAATTTCGCAGTCGGGCTGCGGACACGTGACGTCAGCCTCTGATTCGACGTCGACCGAACGACACTAAAATAACAAGCACATTGTGGCCCTAAACCAAAACCAGGCCGCAAGATTCAGTCCAAACAGTGCGTACGCGACGTATATTCGGGGCCCGTAGGGCGGCCGCCTCTGTAGTGGACCGTGATACTTTCATTGTGGGCCGCCATGGGAAGGTATGTGCTATACTTACATGAACGCTGCATAGGTGGAGCTCAGCGCAGATCCATCCAACAACCTCGGGAAATTCAACCAGTGCAGCGGTTCTTATTAAGGACAAGGCGCGAAGACGTACCTGAGCTCGCTTCGAACGTGCTCTGAATAGGAGTCGAAGTTCTTGGACCGCATTCGCCCATCGATTTCAGATTGTAGACGGAGGTTAACCGGTCGATCACCCATTTGGAATCAAGTGGAGGTTCAAACTGGCCTCTACTGACGGCGGTCCAATCGGGGAGCTTTTCATGTCCCTCACTGCCTCCAGGAGCACTCAGCTGGGTCAACTCGAGTTCGTTACTCCAACCTGAGGCACCAGCGTCGTTCTCAGTACGAAACGCACTGTCCAGTGGGTGTTCGACGTAGCAATCGAAGATATGTTCGATCGAAGAGCTGAAAGATGCGGGTTAGGCCAGGGAGGCTCCCAAAACAAGAGCGGCTGGCAGTTACCTGGGTAAGTCGACTGGGACGCGGTTTTGGCGTCCGTGAATACTCGAGCTTGTTAGCGAATAATTCGACACAAGCATGAAACACCTCAGTGGAGCTTGCCAGTTGACCCGCCACCTGAATCAAATGAAATCTCGCTACAAAAAAATAACAAGAAGACGAGGATGTACCTGAAGTTGATGCGGGAACGAGCGTTGACGTTTGGGGGCGGAGAGGTTGGGCACGCGGCACAATCCAGTACGTCCCTGCCGGCTCTCTGGCGAGCTCTCCCGACACGACTGCTTGTTGATCCACCACCTTTCAAAATTGACCGCTTTTTAAATAGTACCATCATAACACCTGTTAAACCTCGTGTTTTATAATGCATATTAAGGAGGCAGAACAAGGACCCATAACCTTAATGCGGACGAAGTAGAGGGTGTCAGCGTTCTAGGCGGTCAGTTCTTCAGATGAAGCCCGCTTCACTGGCATCGTTGATGGGTATTCGCGATTTTTGCCAGACCGGCCGGGTGTCGGAGTTTCTGAATAGACCGCATCAGAGAGGGAGCAGGAGAGTTAGGGGAAAAAGGCCTACTGCTGAAATTCCACTCACCTTATTAATTAGTAATCCTGTAACTCGGGTTTGAACATCATCAACTCCTGACCACTGAAAGGTCGAGAGCAGCAAGCGCCGTTGGAGTCTCACCTGAAGAGAACGTCGTCAATCAGGGTCTTGGAGAAGACTATGACCTTTTAACGAACCGTTGGAGCGGTGACAACGATCGGAATTGCGAACGGATCGGTCGAGTAACGGTCCAAATCTCCCTACCGAAACCTCTCTTCGAACCGGCTGCTATCGAGACGTTGTAGGACGTTTCGGGCTTCAGGCCATCGAAGAGATAGGTTAAAGTGGGATGGTCAACGAGGAACGACTTTCGCTGAAATCATCAGTAAATGGCTTCCTCAGCAAGATGGCAAAGAAGGCTTAACTTACTCCTTCGTTAGGATCATCAAGGGAGGCGATGGAGACCTTGTACTGGGTAATGTGGCCCTTAGGGTCAATAGGTGGCACCCATTTGATGTGGAGTGAGTGATCCGTCTTCTCGATCAGATGAATCGCCCGTGGGGTGTCTGGGAGAATTTGGAGCGTGTTGGCAATCACCAACGACGACCATGGTCCATAGCTTCCTAAAGAAAATACCGATTAGGGTGGAGCTCTCATACTACGAATAGTTACCGTACCTCCTTCGATTCGAGTAGCAACCTGTACTTTGTACTGGTTACCAGGTTCGAGCCCAGTCACATTGTAGCAGAAGCTGAAAGTAAAAAATGAGTTTAGGGGCGTAAGACAGGGATAAAAGCAGCTTACCGAGGGCTTTCCGAGGGGCACTGAAGTTCCTCATCGTGCACTCCATGCTGTTTCTCTTCCCATCTGTCCGTACCCAAAAGTTGATAACGGATTTTGTAGGCGTCATGAGGACCATAAGGTGGGTAAGGAGGCAGCCATGAGACCTAAATTTTCTTTTGAGACAACTTTTTGGGGTGGGTAAAGAGGACTACTTACCATGAAGAAGTCGGTGCCTTCCTGAGCGACAACAAGATCCTGTGGTGGAAGCGGCGCGCTAGCCTTTGCGGTCATCACATCAAGATTTTCCGTATTTGGACCTGGAATAGGACCGATAGAATACCCAGGGTAAGTAGAGGAGCTCTCGCTTTTACTGACCTCCACCAATGCTGTTGTAGGCCCTCACACGCATCACGTATTTAGTGAACGGTGTCAAGCCGTCAACGGTTATTCCAGTCTCGGAAGTGTTTGCAATTTGACGCTCCAGTTTTGCCCAGTCATCCTAAAAAGCCCAGAATTTGGACCTGTTGTGTATTTTAGCTGGGAGACAAAATCACTCCCTTACCTGACCAAGTATTTCGTATTCATAGTTGACAATATGTCCGTGGCGCTGCGAGCAGTCTACCGGCTCCCATTGGAAGGAGAGGGATCGCTCGAGGGCCATAGGTTGCAGCTCGCAGTAAGTGGTGGTGATGAGGGCGGTGGGTTAGTTCCGTCGACACCTCTTTCGTTTCCTCGGGACCTAAACTCCTGGTCGCGTGCTCTGACCCGGACTCTGAATCAGGGCGTTTATGCCTTTTTGCTTAAAAATAGCGCCCCAAAAATAGGGTTTCTATGGATTCTTACCCACTTCAATAGAGAGTACGCGTAGGAGTCCTTGTGATCGTGAGTAAATTCTTTGTGATTGAGGAACTGGTAACGACAATCACGTGACACATCTCGTGGATCCTTCTTTCGGACAAGCAAGACGATGTTTCAGTCTGAATTTGGAAGTACTGAGATCCTGTAAAGGAGTTCAGAAAAAGAGTACAACCTGCTGAGCTGATTGTTCGTACCGAACGATAGTGCCTCTTTTGAACGAGTGGTGCAAGCCACGTGAGTTTACATGGACTTCATTTGGAGACAGGGCCTGGCACCCTGCAGGCTCACCGCACGGCTCCCGAAGCTCCCTGACGGGTGGTTGACAGTCTGTTTCAAGTGACAGTCGACTGAAACATTATCTTAAAGATGAGTCCAACCTTCATCAAAAACGTTTGCTCCCTGGAGATCCAACTTGAGTTGCTGTAGCCGAAGTTTGATTACCAACGTTGATTGGGTTCAGCTGGGAACGTGTACTCGAGTCTGCTCTCCTGGCACGGGGCCAGTAATCTGAAAGGGGATGAGTTTAGAGGAACTAAGCTTGAACTTTCAGAGAAATAACCTTCTCAGCGTTCGCTTTCCAACCGATAGCTGAATCTCGACATTTCATCTGGTCGCACTCCAGGTATCCTTTGCTGGACGAGCCACGACGGAACACGCGACATCATTGGGGGCGAAGGGCATCCACTCGAATTCTGCATATGAGAACTCTCTAGGCCGCCTGGAGAGCGTGGGAATGTAGGGAATCCCTGGGGTGGATTTGGAGGGGGACTGCATTTGGTACTGGGCGCCGAACTCTCCCGGTTGACTGATTCGACTGCTCGTTCGTGCATAGAGAAAACGCGAACACGAGATCGCATGACATTGTTGGTAGGCAAATTTGTCAACAGTGGCGGGTATGTGGTCGGCGTGCCGCGCACTGATGAAGGAATAGACGAGGATGCTGCTGCCAGGCTCTTCCCTCAAAGCCTGCAAAAACTTCCGAGATAACGAAAACGTTTACCAAATCCGAAAAAAAGGCCCTTTTTGGGGTAAACGCACGTATGATTCGACGCTGAATGAACCAGCTTCGATTTCTTGCGTCCACCGATTGTCACGAAGTAGCCTCTCAGCGACCTTACTTTCGTGGAGCCACTGCCAGCGCTGTAGCGCGGCAGCCATCCGTCACATAGTCAACTGAGGTACCTGGAAGACCATACTAGCTACGAGTCTTGGAGGTGAATAGGTAGAGAGGCGCCATCGAACTTACCCCGCCAGAGCTCTTTGTTGGTGGCTGCTGTACGGAACATTGTATTGGGGCGGGAGGACGGAGGTTGTCGATCTCTATAATACTAATCATTTTTCTTGATCAGATCACTAGTAGTAGACGAAAATAAACAACTGTATAACAAAAACAACGATTTTTTCAACCCTAAATTATTGTAATTTTTAATTCAAAACAAGTGAGCTTCATTTAAAATAATAAATAATATGAGTTCTGCCCTTTCACTTGTAGCATTTTCCCTCAAAAAGGCCGCCTTAACGGAAATGGATGTAATAGCGTCAGAGAGGCGGATCGGTTTCGATGGCGGTCATTTGCTGTGAATTGGTGAAGGGACGCTAGGGTACGGTCACGACTCACTATCCGAATTCCTTCACCAACCACGGTTCGAATGACGGTCATCGAACAACGCCCCGCCTCTCAGTCATTCGCATCAGTGCTGAAAGTGGAAAGGCTAGAACATCTTGGAGTAATATAGTCAGTTCCAGTTCGGCTGGAGACTAATTTTATACTTGGCGGCTACGATGTAGACAAATCATTGAATGTGACGTAGCAAAGTTGGCCAGTTGCTTCCCTCCCTTCCCTTCCCTAGGACAAAAAATTATCGAATATGTACCAAAAAAAACGCACCTTCTACTGATAGGTATTACGATCGACGTTGAAGTCTGCGCTCGAGATTGACCATCCACGGGTTCGGATATGAACGACGGAATGACGTCACCCGCATTACGATCTCCGGACGAACTGTCACGAAAAAACCGTCAATGAGCTTTCAGTACCTTCCAATCTGAACCAAGTGGGTACGTTCTTGCTAAAACATGCTCGAGTGAAAATGACCTTGTGCAGGAAAAAATGCATGTGATCCACAACTCAGCTTGTCCCTACCTCCTCTAGATCAGAGAAGCCACCAGCGTTGGGCAAATTTCAGAAGGGCTACCTGTTCTGGGGGGGGGGGTTCATTACAACTCCCTCTCCTTAGGACTTCACTGAAGTCTTTAGCCTTTGTAATTCAAACTTAAGCTCACCGTCAACGCTCGAAATCCCGGACAAGACTGGGAATGCGGTGGGGCGGGGGGGAAGTGCCACCAAAAAAACGGTAACCTGATTTCATGAGCTTTGGGGCTTCTTTAGATTCGCGAATAACAGTGATCTCGAAAAATCCTTCCAAAAATGTGCAAGGCTCTTGTTATACTAGAGATTAGAACCCCGCAAGAAATCAACAAATCCAATTACAAAAACACCCTTCAATTCCAATACCTAACCTGTCCAGACATACCTTGTCGATGGTGAGGGAATCTGCACAGCTCAGCGGTGACTTTGCGTTGTTCGGGTTGCCCATGTGGTGACCATCGCGATCAGTTTACAGTGAGACCACCCTGAACAGTTTGCAGTTGGCTGCTACTCTTTCTCTACTCTCTAGATAGCCCATTGGGATCATTTTCTACCTGAAATTCGTAGGTCTGCTTCGGGCTTGCAAATTGTCGAATTCGTCAGCAATGGCATTTTTGGTGCCCGGCGGTGGGCGTTGGCAACTGGACTCTCCAGGATCTCGCTTTGCATGACTGCCAGCTGGGAATTGGCAGCGTTCCCTAAAGGTCTTAATGAGTGGGCACAGTAAAACTCGCTAAAAACGCCGCTGTTTTCGTACGGGTGTATTTTTGCGTACCGGCGGCCGCATACCTGCACTTGTAACTTATGTTCAACGTAACCGCTCTGGGGGGGGCGATTGCCAACACACAGTGCGGCGTGGTCGCTCCCGATGTTGATGACTTTCCAAACGGTGGCGGCCTTAACTTGATACAAATTGGAGAGCTGATAGAGCATTTCTGAGAACATCCTGTACAGTGGAACAGTCTGAGTAGCAGCAGCTCGGAAAGCCAACATCTTCGCTGGGCACGTTACACGGAGACCGCGACTCTGTAGTACGCTTCGAACTGGAATTTACATAACCCTTTTGCCCGAGGCTGACTAGCCCAACGTCGAGGGTTCAAGATTCAAATCGACCCTTGTATGTTATATCTTGAGTGAACCGGCTGAAGACCGGTGATTTGAGCTACTAGTTCCCCGACGTTGTGTTGGCGATTCTCTGAGGAGCAGCCCGTCTATCCGACAGGTAGTTACTTCGATATTCATACTCTGTATCTCGCCATCTGTCGTCTGCAATCACGACCTTTTACACTCTGTTTACCACGGCAGGAGAAAAAAGCAACTCACTGTAGACAGCGGTGGGGCTGCCAGCTCGCGCTGCGTCGTCGTCTCTACTCCTCGACTCTCAGATTACCACCGGTCCAGATGGCACTGAACTGTTCGGTTTGCAACTCCTGTGAGACCCGCCTCACCGGCGATGGTTGTTTCGCTGCTACGCAACTGCATAGGTAACGTGAGGATGGCGTCAGATGATTGGCAGCGGGTGAGGTGACCTTACCGGTAGCGCGAATGGTGATGGGGCCCAGTGATGACGTGGTTGGGCCCGAAGCTGACGAAAGAGCGTTCGAGGCGCATCGCTTGCTAGTTCCGGTCGCACATCCCTGACCCGACGTAAGGTTTTACGGATCGGCACAAGTTCTCTGATTTCCTGATGGATCGTCTTGACCACTTCACTTGCTTAATCAGCTGATAGTGACTTCATATCAGTTGATGAGACCATTTTGGATGATTGGAGGTCTCCAGCTGGCTTGGAACCGATCCGGCTCAACTTGGCTGCACTCGCAAGTCGCGACTGGGCCAGGGGAAGCGTCCTAGAAAAGCCGCTTGGGATTGTGGAACATTTTTAGTCGAGGGGCCAACTAACCTGAGTCTGAGCCGTTTCGGGGCGAGGACACTGATTTCTCAGCCGGCGTCTAGCCGCCTGGACTTCACAAGCTTCCAGCTGCAAAGATTGTCCGGTTGAGCATGACGAGTGCTGGTATAGCCGCTTAGCACAAAATCCTACTTTGGTGTAAGGATCGATTCGAAATACAATGAATTCTCGCCTGAGTAAGATTTTGAAACCTTTTCTTTCGGCCGTACTGTATTGACAATGTACCACATGCGACGCAGTTCCATTCTGACTCGTGCATGGAGCCCAAGTGAGCCTGATTTTGGGTCGGCGTCCGTGGGCTGAACCTAGAAGATGGATTTTAAGTTGGACAGATCACTGGCTGATCAAATGTATAGTGGGTTCACCTGAAGCGTTGGTGGGAGGGATCTCTGGGAGGTTGTGCAAGCGTGATGGTCTGCCACCTGCAACAATCGGCGATGTGAACGCCGACGTTGCGTTCCTGTCCTTGACGACACGCGGACCTGAACTTAGACAATGAAGGGGAGCTCACTTAAAAAGGAGGAAGGGGCGGGAAGAAAATTAACAGAAGAGCGTGTCAACTTTGATAGAGGTGTGCCCTTGTGGGAAGTTTCACAAGATCGATGGTGTACGGTCGCTGCCATCAGAAAACGGCGGTATCTAACGTTTGTTTTGAGTTGGCAGACAGGCCACAAATCATAGCGTACACATACACTTTAGTATTAATGCCATTCTGAGCAATATTCCTGTTATTGGTATAAGTTATGTTCGCCAATCGCGACGTAGCACATATTCACGGCTAACATAGCACCGAAACATTACGTAACTTGTGCCTCAAGTACACTATAGGTCGAGGGATTCCTCAACGGCTTGGACGGATTTTGTCGGATTGATTTGCTTGATCTCCCGCTCCGACATTCACCACTAGCCATGCCAAGAGCCGGTCTGTGCTCTCCGCGCCCGCGTTCACTCTCGCAGGTACTCTCCCACAGTACGAAGCCATTGGCTGAGGATTTCCTCGACTTATTCACCTCCGAGTTGCGGCTGGATGCATGTCACTGGCATGTTTTGGTCTGCGTTGGCTGTCTGCGTCTCGCTCGAACCTTACTGTTTCTCATCTTTAGGTTAGTCAGTTCGCGCGTCGCGCGAGTTTATTTTAAACTGCTTGATCCTAATGGATCTCGGTTGACTAGTGAACCATTCTAAAGAAAGAGGTCGTGGTTTACTTTATTTTGCGAGAGAAAAATGGACACACGTAAATATTGTGCGCGTGAATAACAGCCTATAGAATGGGCGCTTGCATTTGTTGAAGCTTGCTGTTAGCTCTATAGCACATAAACTCAATCTTTCAGAATTCCCTGCTTCTCGCTTGCTCTCGCTCACCTGCCATAGCCGTTCATGATCAAACTGCCTTGCGCGCGAGTGCTTCTTCAATGCGAAAGTGGTCGTGGAGAAGTACTCCCCCTCGCCTCCTGGAGGCCCTATGCCTATTGGCTCACGGTTTCCTCTTTGCCAACTGTTAGATTGGAAGGTGGGTCGTGAGCGTCTGGCAGTCTGCGCGTTTACGCCTCCCACGACAGAGAAAGGAGGAAGGTCTGGTCAAAGTAACCAGCTTATTGTGGGGCTAGCGTACCACTATTCAGAAAATGAGAGAGACGTCGAATTGCACATCACACACCACAAGGTGACGACCGCCCAAGAAACAGAGTGAGTTTTTTCTTTTCGTTTTTCTTGGACGTCGGTAACTTGTTGAGTGTGGGTCCGCACTCGCGACGCTCTTCTCGTTTTTCCGAAAAGGGATTAAGGGCATAGCCTAATATTGCATAGCATAATTAATTCGAGTTTTCACATGTTAACCAAATTGGCTGATTGATCAGCAAGTATATTCACTTACGGGATTTTCTGTGGGCTGTCTCAATCCCTATTCGATGGTTGTTTTCATTCCCGGACAAACACTCTCAATTGATCATCGACGTTTTCTCTCGTTTGCCAATGTCGAGAATCGGGATTCCCCTGCCTGAAAGACGAACATCTGCTTGAACCATTTGTAGGTGCTTGTATTTTCAGAGAGCTTTCCCCACACAAGAATAGAGTCTCAGAACTCACCGAAAGCGATATTTGGCCGACAAATTAGTTCGGCCTCGGGAGAGTTGCACTTCTACGGAAGGAGTCCCAAGCCTGAATGTCCAGCCTTGAGTTCCGCAGGCTATCGGAATTCGTTTAGCTGACCCTTAAAGAACGAATCTAGATGTATCAAGGTGCTAAGCGAATGAGTTATGAACTAACCATTGTTGATTAGGATGACTCGGGGAAGATGTGGTTTGGTCTGGCGTTCCGGGTACACTTCACTGCGGTATTTTTGTGGTTCAACACACTGCGAACGTCTTATTCAATTTATTCTCAAATATCCAAAAAACTAATGAATACATGGATTATCGGGTTTGAATATCGGCACAGCCCCATGTGCTCTGAGGAGGAAGAGGCCCAGTGCACTCGCACGTGGGAAGCAGTCGAGTTCTTGCACTTGAAGGTGTGACGGAGGGTGTGAGGGAGACTGATGGTTGCAGTTTGGTGACAGTTCGACGGGCCTATGAACAACGATTTCGGGTGGGGGGGGTGACATACCTGTGCCAAACTGCTGCTCGTGCAGACGCTTTGGCTCACATTACATCACGTAAGAATTCCTTCGAGGACGTGCCAAACGAGATCTTCATGAGCCTCAATGAGACCATCTGGGAGAACCCTACCGTGATGTGATTACGGGTAGGGTGACCCGTATTTGAAAGACCAAGTGCAGCGTTTGGGAGTAGTCCTGGTTGTCGCCACGTACAGGACCAATGGGTGACTGAAATGAGGCAATTTAGCCCGAGGACATTGCAAGGGCAACAAGGCGGAGGCGTACCCATAAGGATTCCATCAGAGCCTTTCGCTACGGAACGTGCAGACGGTAGCCGAACCACGCCACGTCCGGTCGCCTTCGCTTCTCCATTTGGACATTTGAAGGTCATTTCACGAGCTTCACTCTTGGGTCCGAGACGGGGCCGAGACGAGCGCTAGAATAGGTCCCGGTCAGTGGAGTGTCGTACGAATCGCCCGAATGCACTCCATGCGAATGTTAGTATGAACAGCATTCCACAGCAGCATTTGTTATGGAAATGAAGATCTAGGAGAGAGTAGTCTAGGGAGATAGGGAGGAGCTCTAACAGGGTACGATAGGAGCCGAAGTCACGCATAAAGGCACAGCGCTGTTCGGCTGTTGTTGCTACTAGTGTGGCACGCTACCTCCTCCGACTTCTAAGTACTGATAGGCTGATGATTGTTGTGAATCCGAACGACACCAAAAATCCGTGCGAGGGTCGCAAACACTGCGACGATGACGCTGATGCTTACGGACTAAACATCAGAAGCTCTATGAGAGATTTAGATCAGTTCAAATGCAATTCCCGCACCCAAAAAATTGGGGCGATCAAAAGTGAATTTAGATTCGGCAGAAGTCGGCCTCTACTAATGAAATGTATTGTACAAAGTTCGCAAGGACGAGGGATCTAACAGCTTCAGAAGCCGCCACAAGAAAGAGATTGGAATCCTGCCAGGTGAAAAATGGCCATAACCCTGCGCTCACCACCAACGTGGGTTTTTTTGGTTGTGGGCCCACTAGGGCCTTACTCAATAAACGGCTTTAAGGGCAGTGAACGCTATGGCTTGACGGCACTCCGGTTTGATGACGTCTTCAACGTCATCAGAGAAATAGTGTTCATTTTTCCTGAGCGGCTCTGGGAATGGCAAAAAGAAGTGAGAAAGTGCTTTAATTCAAGGTTACGAATCTTCCTGAGTTTATCGGCTCCTCATCTTTCCGTTTTAGGTTGAGCTCGAATTTTCGTACAAAAATCTTTTGATACGCGAGCGAAACCTAATGCTACAAATGACATCCAAAACATTAACTTATTGCGGACCGCCCGTTGCGCGAGTATCTCTGTACCTCTTTTTTTTGTTTTTTGAAAGTGAATCATCATTAATCCTTAACGAATCTTATCAGTGATAATGCGACTGTTTTCCGGATCCGAAAATTAATACAAACTCTTCAGGAGCACTGAGAAATGCCGAATAGATAAGGTGAAACTTTGTTTTTTCGCTTGAAATCGTGCTCCACATGGCGAGACCCATCTGATAGGCCGCCGCCTTGTGAACTAACAGCGCTCCGCTTCAGCGTTACAGAGTCGCGTACATAAGAACGAGGCTCTTCTCATGACCGAGTCTACCGTTGTCTCGCAGAACTTCCGGTTGTCCGCAGGTCTCGTCGATCGGGCGAACTTCTGCTACGCCTTTTCGAAACCTCTTCTTCGGCGTACACTACATCAGCCGAGTACTGCGCTCACTAGTCTTACGCAGCTACGGCTATCACTAAGTCTTGCGGTTTTAGGTATCGTATAAATCTGGACCAACGGAGTTGTTCATGATCCCGGAAGCCGATTCATTTCTCACTTTATGCGTCTAGGTATTACTAACACTAGCACGTTTACAACTTTACTGCATCCTATCTATGTGCTATTTTGCCTTGAAAATGGAATTAATGTGTGGAAGCGGACCACCGGAGGGCCAAAAAGCAAAAAGGAACCATCCAAAAGCCCACAAAATAAAAGCTCCTCTGCGGTGAAAGAAGAGAAATTTTGGCTCAGGAGTGAGAGAGACAAGAGAGTCATAGCCGGCAAGCCGAGACGCAGACATCCGCTGGTGTAGGACTATTGTGTTTCTGACATCAAACACAGCGGGAGAGACGCCGGCTCTTCGATCGCGCGTTTCCAGCCGCCAAAGATAAGAAAACTACACATTTATGAGACGTTCCACCCTCACTCATAGAGCGGATTTGGTTCATTCTAGTTCAATTGTAGAGTGTGCTTGAACAGTACAGATAAATGTGTCGTCTCGGCAGCTAGAACGAGCGCAACAAAAGAGCAGAGTCTCCCAGGTGTGTTAAAGCCAAAACACTTCGGCATACACATCGGGCCCTGTCCGCGTCTCGCTTGCCCCCTATGTCTTAATTTCCAGGCGACCTGTGAGGCGTCGCCGAAGGTTGGGCGATGCTCTTTTGCAACACTGGCATGACTTCGGTGCTTCTTGGAGTAATGTAGCTAGAGACGGGCGAGTTGAGTTTCGATGCCTTGAACTTGTCATGTCGTTCGCGGTCACTTTCTGCCTTCCAGTTTATAATTTACTCACCTTAGATTTCTCAGCTGCAGCTGGAAAGTCACATAATTTCAATAACAGCTCATCAGTATTAACATTGTTATTAAGAGCACCGGCCGGCAAAACAGCCGGAATAAGGAGTAGGATGGTAGGAGCAGTTTCCCCTAGGACCGTTCAACGTAGTTCATATTTGGGTGTGAAGGTGTAGAAAGACCTGTGGCAGGCCAAAGATTTGGTTTAGAACCTAGGTAGTTAGAGCCTTCATGATCCTTTGTCAACCCCAGCTAAAGGTTGTCTTTTTCTTGGCGAACTCTTTCCTTGACAGCTTTCTTGCTGTTCTGCTGATTCTGTCCTGCGTCGAGGCTTGTTCCCACTGGCGTGTTGTTTGTGCATGAACTAAAATTCCGTTAGCAAATAATAGGTATTTGTCGTTTTATTTTTTTAGAAGGGACCTGGTTGCTGAACCCCTTTGTCACACCCATGCCGCTCAGTACGCTCATAATCATCATATTTTCAGCCGGAGTGAGCAACGCGTCCCTACAATGCGGCCTCACCCAGCCACGTATCGATGCAATCAAGGACCCAGGAACGGTTTACTTGGGTTCAACCACAGGAGACGCCTTCACGGACTCCTTGGGCTATCAGGTACAAGTCGGAAGCCCGCCGCCCAATCCTGGGGCAAAAGACCGAGCCTTGAGTTTCAGTTGTATATCGAAGGGACGGACGATCGAGAATGGCAGCGACCATGGCGCCATGGTCCCTGACGGAACCATCGCAGACGCATTTCCGCAGGTCACTGCCCCGTACCAGTTGCAACCTATTACCTAAGGGTGAGAGCCGGAGCGACGCTAGCGGCGCGTTACAGTAGCACTTCACCCAGCACCGAGCTTCTCTGTCTCCTGTCAAAGTAAGTGAATCGTTGAAGGTTCCTGAGACAGGGGCGGCGCCCTCGATCCTTCCACTCCAGGTCCGGGAATCTCCCCGAGAACGTTGCGCTCTGCGACAGAGTGTCAGAGGACCGGTACGCGATCTCGTGGAACATCCCTAGTGAAGATCCAGCTTGCAGCACATTTTCTTCATCAGTTGGCATGCAGCGTTACGTTGCAAGGGCTTCATGAAGCCCAAGCCTCCATTAACTCAAAGTTGTTTCATGAATGGCTTCCAGTGAGTCACTCGAGCTGCCCTGCCAGGTGAACGCACGCTATGACATGACAGCCCGCGCGAGGCGCATTGGCGTCGTTGAGTGAGCAAAACGAGGCTATTTCTATCCGGATCGCATTTCGAATCTAATTCTTCCCCCTAATAGGTACGGGCGCTGAATTCGGCAGATCAGGACCAGCTTCACAGCAACGGTTTTCCCAGTGCGCAACAATGATGAGTCTTTCTTATCGTTTTAGATTGGATAGGAGCCCACTAGACTTTAACGCCCCAATCTTTGAAACAGACTTGAAAGGACGATGCCGCATTTCCAAAGCCCTTCCTGTAGTGATAAAAAATTGCGCAGCTTATAACATTTTACGAAAAAAAACGTTAGCGCTAACATTGTAGTCGTGTGTTACTTAAGCAGTGATTATTGATTAACTGCGAGCGCGGTGCGGTTGTGATGAACGTCATTGGACCTAGGTGCGCTCTGGGGGCGTTTTTTTGCCCTTTTAAGCAGGTGAGGTTAAACGATATTATCCAAAACCACGCCCATCTCTAGCCATTGTGATCGCTGCGTGATAGATTGGTATTAGTTACGTTATGCAGTTGGGTGGCGTCATAATAAACGTCGCGTTTTTTCATCGAGCTACAATCAGTCGAATTCAGTACTACAAGGAAATCCAGTTATATCGTTGTGGAAAGTACTTCTGGCCCCTCTACAAAAACACTGTTTGTTATTTCTTCTATACTGTAAATGTACTCAGATATGATGCTAGAAAGTGGGAATTCAGGTGGGGCGAATTCCATATAAAGAAAAAGCTGCAAAATGGAGTTTTCGGGATTCTATCGTCATCATCGGAAGCTTACTCTCGCATCGAAGCTCAATCACATATGATATTTACAATCGGTAAAATGAGAATCATGAAGGGCCTCTGAACGGGCTCAGTACCTTTTTAAATTCTGCGACCCGGTAATCTTTTTCGCGAATTGGAATCAAGTCCATATATAATGACGGAGAAGAACACATGATTAGTTTATGCTGGCGTGCTTTTGGCGTTCTTGCTTTGACGTTTTTACGAATGTGACGCTACGATATTACGCCACCAACCAATAGTTGTGAAATCACAAAAATAACTCGAGGCAGCCCCCAGGGTACAAGGTGAGTACTGGCCGAAGAGATATGTCAGATCATCTTAGGGAAGTTATCTCTCGATTTGCTTTTGCATAATAGGAACCACGAAATTAGAAGTCCACTTCCGCAATTAGTGCATCGAAGCATCTCCTCCTGTTATCTTCGCACATGTACCACAAGTTAAACGGTTCTTTTCCCAAACGACTCCACCAGCAAAAATAAGGCGAAAATAATGATGGAACAAGGAACTTTAACACTTACGCTACA
>MU892033.1:0-19188 GCA_036418205.1 Ostertagia ostertagi
AACGCCGAGCTCAAGTAGTCCATCTACCTCAGGGAGCTCATCCCTTCCCCAACCTTCAGCATACGGCCCCAGCAGAAACGCCGAAAGGGCTGGTTTGCTTTCTTTTGAGTTTCAGTCAAAACACTGACTTCAACATCCACTCTACTCCCTTTTTTAATCTATTCCTACAATTGCATGGAGAATTATAGTCCGAAAATGTTCACCTGAACGACCGCCGACCCGATGACCAGACTTCTTCACGAAAGCTCTGAACGAAAGGAATGAACGGCTTCGTGTTCCTCGAGCGAGGAGGATCCACTGGATCACTCTAGCACGCGATGGAGACGAATGGAGACGTTGCTAGCACTCGCTCGAGCAATTCGATGATCAACGGGACGACAGGTGATACAGGTGATTGGCTTCACAAGTTCTGGCATTAAGAACTCGATGGCCATCACAATGCAATGGGAATCATATTTATTATAGTACTAACTAGTACTTTGGTTATAGTAGCTATTCAATTTCGATTTAATTACGAAAGAGAAATTTCTGTGATCATTTAGTTCGGGGGACCGCTCAAAGTGGAGTTCGGAAAGGCACTCATATCTAATCGAAAATATCACCACACCTTTCACTGACTGAGAGGGTGATCTACGATCGCTAAGTCATCTGTGTTATGGTTACTGTAATGCTTTGTAGCGAAAATGGCTGCCACCTTGCCGGCTATGCTTACTATGTGGCCGGATCTGAAGTCGGAGGAGGGTTTTGACATCTGGTTGGCCGATTCAGTATCGTTAACTAATTGTACACTTAGAACCTGTGCTGTGAATGTTAACTAGATAGGAGTGCCCTTCGCAATTGTACTTTGCTTAGATACTGTCACTTGGATTAGATATTCAAAGTGGCCCACAGAACTGCATTCTCACCAAAATTTCAATCAAAAGTGCAAATGCGTGACGCAACGAGGGTATAGTTAATGCTGGCTGCGTAGACCTACACCTCATTCTTCAAAGCTGGATCAAGTCAGGCTGAGGTAAGAGGCATGCCTTGCATGAATGGTATCGACACACAAGAAGTCTAAGTTGGCAGGCCTGTTTAGAAGGAATTGCATGACGCAGGTGATGAGTACTTTCGGTTCGATTCGCGATTACAAGAGGCATAGAGAGAACACCAAGAGGCTTATCACCTAGAATACATGAATATTTCAAGGAAAAAGTGGGAATAAAAGAACTTCGGCTACTTCTGAGGGCTTGTACAAGTAACTGGGGCAAAATGATGCAGAGGGTGTGAAGGACAGAATGGCGCCGGTGGATGAGGTTAGGTTGATTTCGATTCGGGGCGACAAAGCCAATGAATAAGCCAACGAATCGTGTGTCATTAATCGGACGCTGTTCGGAGGTACAAGACACCAGCAAAAACCCACCGAAATGTTAAGAGGCGCAGTAAGCCATTTACTGCCGCCTCAATTCGTACGATATCTTATTATCGTCTTTGACGACTGAATCTAAGTCTTAATCCCCATGCTTTTACATCACTTCTGAAATCATCTGTTCAAAAGAGAATTCACTGTAAGGTTGCGGTACATCTCGGAAAGCTTCAATACTCATCAAAGGACCTTTACATGTCTCAAAATTATGGACCGACCTAATATTTTGAAACCTCTTTTTCATGGGTATCCACTTGGGCCACGCTGGGCAAGGGTTCAACCAGAAAGGATAAGGGCAGGCTCCTTAAAACCACGGCTCCCCGCTGCAATATTCTTCTCGGTTTGAGTTTTCTTTTCAAAAGAGGGACCACATCGAACACCCCATGACCGCAATATCGAGGCGGTACGTGACGCCGTTGAGATGGAAACAGAAGAGACTAGCCGTTACTCAGTAGATTGTTTCTTTGTGGCAAGAATTTACTGAGAGATCTTCACAAAATCTGAGAGCTTTCTGAACCTATGTTTGTATGCCGCATGCGCTGAGCCCGTTCCAACCAGGGTCAAATGTTACGTTCGCACATTTTCAGAAATTACGCGACCCCGCTCCTCCAGGGCGGTCTCCGATGCGACCCCATCAGTCTTAGGATCCCCATTACAACCACGCTACTCCCTACCGCCACCCTCGCCTTCATGGCTGTTTCCACAGTATTTGATTTTATAACCATCACACAGCCCAGCTCCGCTCACTTTTCCTCCGAAAAGACGTCGAGTGTGATCGGGGGTGGGTATTTCTGTGCAATGAAACACCGCTTATTTTCCCTCACCACTATCCTACCCCCACCTCACGCCGTACACCGTACACCAATTGCATCCTCCAAAATCGCCACCGATCTACATCAACTCGCCCTCCACCTCCACTCAACAAATTACTAATCCCACTCCACCACCCCTAAATGCGACCCTCCTCCCCAAAATGAACCACAAATGCGACTCCCTCGTTCGAATAAGTGCGAAAGCACGGTTGACCCTGGTTCCAACCCCAAACCCCATCCGACTCCACCATGCTTCTTTCGTTTCCCGCATTTCCTTCGAATTCCTTTTTGACTACGCAGAAAGGTCAGAAAGGTTGTGAGAGGGTGGAAGCGTCCGTTAAACGATCTTACAAGCACTAGTGGTCTAGCTCCTTCGTGAAGAAGGTGAAAGCGTTCCCTTTAAACCATCCAACAAGCGCTAATAGGTCTAGCTTCTAAATTATGGGAATTTTACTGCCGAATTCACCGGGCAAAAACTATGATTAAACCCGAATTTTCGCTGAATTGGCTAGGAAGTTATGGCGCTTGAAACTCTCCATGCCTAGTTCCAACAGATATTGTGCGAAATTAGCTGCTAACAGGCTTGCTGCCAGCGCCTTTGAAGTCAAAAGAAGATAAACAAGCTTTTGAGACCATTCGACCTACACGGAAAAGAAAAAATTTTTGAAAACTGGGAAGCTTTGCAAAGGGAGTTATTTCATTTTGCTGCCTCATAGACTGGATCTCGCTACTAACGGAAACACATTTTGCCGGCGTCCAAGCCCCTTTTCTTGAGGAAGGAACCTCACGCTGACCATATATGATGTTCAAGAATGAATCTCTTTTACCTTCTTTCAAACCAAAGTCCATGGTACTTGCACAACATGAATTGATGTGTCCCACGACGTGAGTTGCTAATGTGTGTGATGTAATCACTGAGAAAAAGGACAGGGGGAATTATAAGGAAAAAAATTAGTTTGAAAAACAAGCCGGTGGCCAGAAACTATGGATCGAAGCCTAATTGGAACGCCCGCTTTTCAAGAACTTTTTCGACGCGATTATTTTATTTACTTTATTTATTTATTCAATCATTTTATGTTATTCATTTATTTATACTAATGCACGGCGTAGCGTGCACATGACACATTCCTCAGTAAAGGTCGTATTGAGATATATAAGTAACGAAGCTAAATCGACATTAGTGGCGAAGGTCGAACTTCCTTATCGACGGAAAAATGCAAACGGAAAAGGTGTTGTACGCAAATTGGTCGGCAGAATTGAACCAGTCTGTGCAAGCCCAAATACTTACTGATTGTTCAATATTCAGCCTGCGGTAGCGGATAGCGCTATGGGAGGAACGCACTCCTAATTGTCAGAAAATGTATGTAAGGATTCGGATGTTGGATATTCCCTACTCCTAACTCATCAGGCCCAGACCCGCCAGCAAGTCCCATTCTTACACAGCATGCGTCTCATCTGCACATAAAAGATTGCTGCGAAACAAATTTCTAAGCCAGGACACCCTCCATATTCAGAGAGCTCCCCACCTACCTATATAATCAAACTAAATAGTTGACTGGTGATGGACTATCGAATCAGAATTTATCCTCCCTCAGGGGCCGTAAGGTAGGCTTCCGATAGAGTTAGGCGGAGAAAGTTCCTTTATATTTCCTCTGCTAGTCCATACTGGGATTGTCCTGATAAGCTGCCTACATCTACTATAATGTGTGTAGCTTAATAGTAAGCATGCATGGTGAGAAATAAAAAAAAAAACAGTATTCGTTCAAAACAAAAAATTTAAAGAACTTTACATCCCGCTTCCAGTCGGGGGAGCACTACCTTACTGGCCCAGGTGTCAATGGACTTCTAAGTGTTTTTCAAAGTGCATTTCACTCCTTTTCGCCATAGATGCGTTATAATCCCTTATCCATTTGTCTGATGTATATTAAAAAAGAATAATTTATCAAATGTGGAATAGCTAGTCTTCATTCAAAAAACAGACCTGGTAAGTTTCTGTGCCAATCGTAATCCACGCTTTGACCAGTTTAATGAGAATATTCAGGGATTGTCGTGTTCGCATCGGACGAGGGCGTCTCTATAATTAAATCAAAATAGCCCAGAGATAAATGAAAAATCAAGCGCGGACAAAAGTTACACGACGGATTGGTGGGTGTAAAATCCATCAGAATCAGCCAATTGAATAGTTTTTATGTGAATGTCTTTTTCCACAGTACGCGTTTTGGTGTGTTCATAGAACACGAGGAATCAGTTCGTTACCTAGTGGGTTTTGTATGGAGGAGGTTTCACCTCTTGAATATGCTTCCTTCTGCCGCTATTTTACATGGAGAAGGCTGTTATCGAACTTTTACATGCCGAAGGTGGTAGGCGTATTCTCCTGCATAAATGACTCCAGCTTTATCACTCGAATGGCGTTTTGCTCCAGGCGATTTTCGGTTCAACTGACGGAAAACGTTCCTCGTTGGCATTTTGAGCGCGGTGTGCCTTTTAGGCGAAATCATCGTTTCATCATGCTGGCACATAGAAGCAAGCTATGCGCGGAGAGAAATGTGGAGAGTTGAAAGGTTAGAAGTATGAACCAGCGCTTGATCAACTCTCAGAAGGCAAACCCGCGATAGATCTCTGCTTATGTGCTATTAGCGATTCGTGGTGATGGCTCAGTTGCGGAACGACCTGAAAGTGGGAAGGAAAGCAATAGAAGTTTTTGAGAACGCTGAAACTAAGGCCTTAACTTTCAGTGAGGTTGGATGTGGTACGATGGCGAGACAGGGCGATCAAAGAAGACAAAACACGCGAGAGAGCACGTCGTTTGAGTAATCAAGCTGATCTCATACAAATGCACGCTGATCTCACCAGCTCTCGCGGTGGGTGGGAAGCGTTGCAAGGAGGGTCGATGGTTGCAGCCTGTAAGGATCGGCGCCCTAACCGTTCAATTTTGGCGTCGAAGCTGGAGTGATCTAGGTAGGTACGGACCTTACTTCCCTCGTGGTATCCCTTCTACTAGTCGGGCTAATGGCGGGGTTTGCCTTTAATGGGGTGCGTTACACATGCCGTTTCCATACAGAAGTAAATATACTGTATGAAAACGTTTTGAATGCGAAACGTTCCTATCGAACGTATGACCTCGGGGGGTTAAGCCAATGTTCAAGCAAGTGTTTTATCCTTCCGGAGGTCTTGCACGGATTAAGTGGTCCCGTAGGGAAAGAAGACCTGGTTGACTTACCATAGGATTTGAACTCCGGTAGGTGCGTTCAAGAGGTATTTTTACATTGCAATACATCATTTCTGCCAGAGAGACCATTATAACTACTGAACTATTGACCTACTTTCCGTTCAGGCCTGAGAGTAGATCTGAATATAGTTGTGAGAGGGGAGCAAAAAGAGGAGTCCGTCCATATTCAAAGCATCAATAACACTTTGCGAATTTCAAGCCGACTGATCTCAACTAATAGATGAAAGACCTTATTCCTATCCTAACAGAAAACTAAATTAGAAGGGTTGTTCGCGAACGACATCAGAAGAATCTGTCACAAGTTGCACGGGTCGAGCGCAAAGGGATCCCCAGAAGATCTTGGACCGCTACGGCGTTATGTTGAAGGCAAATTTCGGGCTAGTTCTTCAGCGCCACCTTGGAGGAGTCACCCCTCAATACAATACCTGATTCTTGTCCTTTGAAGCGCTAGTCAACCAGCTGTCTGGCAGGGTTGAGCGTACTGTTAAAGCTGAGCCCCGAATTAACTGATTGAAGCAATTATTGATCGCTCACCGTCAAGGCGAAGCGATACGGTAAGCCTCATTGAGTTTCTCGAGGTAAGATGGCAGGTAAGCTCGAGGGTATATTGAGACAACTGAGGTGAGAGGCAGTGAACGAGGGCCTGCTTCTGCGACTAAAGCAGCTCGAACAGTTTTTATTTTTCGTGGCTTGAACGCTGTGAGGCATCTCTATTAAATCCTGATTCATATTCAGCGATGCACTGTAGGACAACGTACGTGGGTTGGCATAGGGCTAGATGCCGCATTGGAGAGGTTAAAGATTGCAGCGTGGTGAGAACTGGTGTGTGTGAGCAGCCAAACGAGTATGGTTGTGGAAAATGAACAGTACTACATTTTCTGGCCAAAGGCGGAGCCTCTGCGGGAACTTTTCAGATTTTATGGTCTCTTATCCTTAGAAATAAGCAAATCAAAGTAAGCTATCGCTTACCCGTGTATCGGCAATACGTAGTCACTATTCTTTTCTTGTAGGCCCTTTTACACATTCACACCAATTCACTCTGTGACTGCAGTAGTTTGCATTCTGTTCTATTACTGGCTTTACTGTTTTCATTCATTCTTTTTCATTCTTCATCTCCTAACAGATAGGCGCGCTTCCTTGAGGTAAGCAAACCAGCCTTTTGGCGTTTTCTGCTCGGGGCCGTATCTTAAACTGTTGGGGAGGGATTGCTCCCGAGCTCGAACGGACTACTTGAATTGGGGTCGGTCAGGTAGGAGAGTGATGACGCAGTGGTGTAGCCTAGGTAAGGCTCGAATGAAGGCGTTTTAAGGACCAATGAAGTTGTCGCGCGACTCGTCGGGACCTCCATTCCTTCCCAACGTCTGCATACGCCGCCAGCAGAAACGCCAAACGGGCTGTGTTGCTTCACTTCGCAGCCTTGTTGCTCACGGCTAGTACCTGAATGTGGTAGGGCTAAGCCGCGGTTTGACTGGAAACGGTTTCTTAGCAGACCTTGTGGAACGCGAGTAAGACCATAAAAACCCTTGTCCGCTGCTGACCGGTTTAGTAGGGCATGCAAAAAAATGGTGAGTGAATCGCTTGATGGTCTTGACTCCCCGGGACTAAATTTTGCGTTCTCGGACGATGCTGTCAACCGTGAGGACTAGGAGCTTCGGTTTTTTTGCTGCTGTCTGGGAGCTCCCACACAAGCGCACTATTACAGAATCGTTCCGCTTTCTTACCGGTCCTTCGAAAGGCTTGTCCACACCACAGACAACGTCTGCTTTTCCTTCCCATTCTCGAACCCCTGTTGACAGACCCTTGCTAAAAATTTTGAATCAATGGTTGCCCCACTTGTTGCTATCCAAATGGCTCCGGAAAGGCCTGAATCTGACCACCGTAATTTTGCAAGTAAGCGTTCAGCACCAAAACATGCAAAACTCTCGTCGGCCGTGTTGAGCGAACCATAACGTACTTAATGGCTTCTTTCTTGGAACTGCTGAACCCGTTCAGCGAAATGAACATGGTTTCGTGTCCCTTCATGGATCCTCCAATATGCCACACATAGTTTTGCAAAAAGCGCACCCTTTGCCTGAAAGACCTCCCGCCTTGTAAATGGGGGTGTTCTCTGAGCCCGTTGGTCACAATTATGACAGATGGAGTGGATTCTATGCTCCTATTGCAGGGGTACACGTATGGCTTTTGCAAAGCACGGCCCCTTGCAAGAGACACTCCATGAAAAAGGCTTTTGTTGGCAAAGCAAGCAAAGGCTTGTTTGACGAAACAATGAGAAACAATCAAAAAATTGTGCCCGTGGGAGCTTTCTTGTAAAAAGAGCCATGTTACGCAATAAATTTTCTTTAGGACACCATTTCACATTGAAAGTTGATCCCCACGGGGTAACGCAATAAGTGGTACCCTTCTCAAAAAGCTGAAATATGATGATAGCCTATTCGTAAGAAGCATGCTCCCGGCGCGCCCTATGAAATTTGACAGTTTCCTTATTTTCGATCACCCCTACATTTTTCCTTTGACAACACCCTCGGGGGGCCTTCAGGGAGGGAGCTTTTTATTGTCATTTGAAGCTTCGTGGCAAAAAAAGTGTCAAGTGAGTTACCGAGAAAATGAGAAAGACTAACATCAGAAGGGAGCAAGAACATCAACAGAAAAGAAATGATAGCATTTCTCTCGGAAATAAACAATAAAGGGGAGCTATCGTAAGACACGGGGCATTTGCCGCTGACAAAAGAAAACATGTCAAAGCCTCCAGGGAACTCAAAAAACAAGGTCAAAACTGTAGTACCTGCTATACCTTTTGCAATAACAGCAATAACAAGACACGGTGCTATGTGAGTTGGGGGGGGGGACCACGCGGCGACGCGTCTTCTGTCAAACGTAATGGTACTGAGCATGAGCGTAGAAGGAGGCTCAAGTGTGCCAAAAGTCAATCACAAATTATAATTTTCACATTAAACCATCCTTCCTAGGCTCACGCTTAGTCCTATCGCGCTTGAAAACGGCGCCGCCGAGTTGTCCTCCCCCCCAACTCACCTAGCACTCAAGATACAACAAATCAGAACATGTCAAAACCACGGATCAGCTTCCTTATAATAAGGGAGAGTTTCGTTCCCACGCCTTTTGTCGTTTAGGTCATCTCTACTGTTCAGCGTTCTGTATGGTTTCCTGGACTTAGTCCTATGGGATGAGAAATTTGGTTCTAGTGGAGCTCATTGCCCTCGGGATTCGTAGCCTTCCTGGTTATTATAGTTCTCGCACTATCTAGCCCAAAGACCCAGGTCAAAATACAAAAGGCGCTATATCGCAATATACGAGGACATCCTCTGAGGCACTAAGCGTACGAGGGGGCACGGATCCGATGGAGAACGAAAGGGCCGACGCACGGGGATGTCACCCACCCCCCGCCCTAGCGCTATCCCGTGTTTTACCAAAACGAATAACAGTTTCCTATGCGATTTTTATGCAGTGCACCAAAACGCGCCCATTGGTGAGATGCGACCAGAAGCGCGCAGAGAAATCATAAGGAATGATTATAAGGCAGCATTTCGTCACCTCCAATGTACTCCTTGACACTATGGCATCGAGTAGTACGAAACTGTTCGCACGATGGTTCCCTGGATTGAGGCGGCGCCACCTAAAATAAGGAATGGGGCGGCAGGGTCAGCGTCACGTTGGACAACTTTCTTAAGACTTTACGACCACCCCCCCTTCCGTAAAGCTTTGATGCGACCCCCCCCCCGGTCGTTTGCTACAGCTCTTGAGGGTCTGGAGAGGCAGTTGAGACAGCCCCAACCA
Source organism: Ostertagia ostertagi (assembly GCA_036418205.1). Classification (NCBI taxonomy): domain Eukaryota; kingdom Metazoa; phylum Nematoda; class Chromadorea; order Rhabditida; family Trichostrongylidae; genus Ostertagia; species Ostertagia ostertagi. Next base: position 9,239 of record MU892033.1, read on the forward strand.
CACCCACATTTCATCCAAAGCAGGAGGATAACCGCGAACCTACATGCGGATACGACCCGCTTTTCGCCACGAATGTCGACCGGCCACGTTGGACTTGGTCCAACGACGGTTTGACCCGGGGGGTGGGTGAATCAGTGTGCAGAGATGTTTCCGCACAATCGAGAGTATTGAGCTCGGTTTGATTTTTAAACATTTGGCTGCCTGAAACGCTTGACCGGCGAGCCATGCTGTGGAATGTGCAGCTGGGGCTGGAAAACGCAAAGTGCAAACGCTTCGGATCACGGCGATTCCTCTGCAGGCATCTATGCTCAGTGCAGGAATCGAACTGAGATTTTCTGCATGCTGATCGGCGGCCGTCATTCAGTGTCGAGTGCTCTGAGGACTGATGCTAAGATGCGGCTGAATTGATCTCAGCAGGAATATATTTCACGGTTGGAAGGATAACTACAATCAATGCAGAAGCATGTAATTAGCAGAGCGAGTTATGGGAATTAGACCTGCACTGATGGCCTGGGTCCCAGGCCATCAGAGTCCCAGTGGGAACTGTTTGGGTTAACCTGGCATGACAATTGCGCGGCCAAAATGCATAGTTATAACGCAGAATGTTGAAATCTTCGTGGATACAGGGGAGCGTTCAATTCCGGACGAAACAACCTGTTTCTAACGATCAAAAGAAGCAAGCAAACGGCAACTTGGATAACGTAGTCAAGCAAATTAGAAGGCAGGGTGCACGAGCAATATCGATGTAAGTATTAGCCCAACGATCAGGAAATCCCGCTGCCAGCAGAGTGCTCGGCAATCGATTTGAATTCGGAGTAAGGAAGGTAAATCATGAAGAGAACCAGCAATGCCCAACTGGCTGTTCAGAACACCCTTCGAAAAGCTGTCCAAGCGTCAAGGTCGAGGAAGCAGGCGCATGATGTGACGAATATGCACTAAGTGCACTTTGAATGTAAGGACTGAGACCGAATCCCTCATAAAAAAAGCGTTACGAATATATATTATGAGTGGTTAACAATGAGTGGAGTCGACGTCATACGCGATGACATTCAAAATCAAGGCCGCGCACCGCCCTTGTTTTCGCATCCCCCTACATGTTTGCCTTCACAACACCCTCTTGGGAGGACGCTTAAAGGAGGGGAGCTTTTTACTGATTTGAAGCTTCGTGGCAGGAGCGGTGTCGGCCTTGCGTTAGCGTTTAGTTACTCTGTTTTAGGGGGGGAGCAAGACAAGCCTTTCTTTGCGTGTTTGCTGGGGCAGTATGCTGCAATGTGGTAGGGGATTGCGTGTCCCGAGTCGACGGACCAATTGACTCGGTCGGTAGGTCGGGATAGTGACGGGACGAAGTTAGTGCAGCTAAGGTTTTAGCAGCTCCAACCAAAAGGGCTGGTTTGCTCCTTTCTTAGACGGCAAGCGTGGAAAGAGAGGCGGATCTGCCAGAGACTTCTCCGTGCAACGGGTTTATCGTTCAGTCTGAGATATGTATCAATATTGAGCGGTTCTATAAGAAAAAGTTGGAGTAGTCCGTCAATCGTCGGACCCCATCCCTTTCCCAACATTCAGCATTCGGTCCAGCATGCCCGAACAGAAGGCTGGTTCGCTTACTTTCTCCTCTAATGAAATAGGCATTTTTGAAAACAGCGTAAACGCCAACGGAGACCAAGAGACAGTCAAACAATTGGACAGAGGTTGTTTAGGAAAAATTTTACCATGTCTCTGCCCATTCCATCCAGTTTACAGTAGCTTTATCGCTATTGTAGCAATATAAATGATCAGAAAGGCAAGTAAGACGACGCGCTTTTCACGATTTGATGCAAACTCAGTAATTTGGCACGGGTTTGTGCGCGACTGTTAAACCCAGTTAGCCCAAATCTGGTACGCAGAGTATGCAAGGGACGGTCAGGGATAGCATAACACAGACTATGCGCTAACGCAAATAGTTTGCTCATGCTTTGTTGTTTTAGCCTCCAAGATAAGTACAGGATTTATTAGCTAGCGTTTCGGCGCAATCGCCTTCTTCGGAGCTTGTAAAGATAGTCTGACATATATGTGATCATCCGAATACCTTCCAGATTACAAGAAAAAAGGTCCAAGGGTTAGAAAATCAAAAGCGTTGTCGAATTTGCTCATTAATTAAGGACAAGTTTTGAAGAGGTTCTCAACCAAGTTGGATCGTTCGTTGGGCAAAGCTTAGGAAGGAGAAGGGGTGGATCGTCTACCGGCTCGGCGGACTTTTGGAATTTGAAAATGTGTTGGCTGCTAAACACAGCCAACTAAAAAGGGAGTACGGTGAGCCCTTTTGAGGAGCTGGACCCAAATTTGCCCATGGCGGTTGACCCTGTCGCTACCATCTGGTTTCTCGTGTTCGCTCAATGAAATCAAGAGGAGGGATCGTGAGCTTAGAAATAGCCGTAAAACGTGACCAGATGTTTTTCCAAATTGCTTACACAGTTATGTTGAAAGTGCCTCTGCATTTCTTTTACACAAATGAGGTAGCTCTACCTATCTATTCTCTCCTTCTTGCCAGCTGTTGATGAAATCTTTGACGCGCTTCATCAAAAACTAGAGTATGTTTTGAAGAAATGAAAACTTAGCGGAGCGGAGCACACTTGAAATTCGCAACTGTGCTTATTGTAGTCACTTCTATCGCTTCGATTAGAGAGAGAAACACGGCAAACCCAACGATTGATGAAAATGGGAGCTATATATGGACTTGGATTTGGTGTTCGATTGGTGATATTAGGAGGTTAAGGTCAGGAATTTTCCGCAGCTTTCACACACGCTGACATCTAGATGGAGTTTTCATGTGAAGATAGTTAAGGTCATCCAATGATAGTGCAGGTGCTAAAATGCTACTATACAGGGGGGGGGGAGCAAAAAAAGACATTTTGCCAATGTCGGACTTCGGCCCTTTTTCCTTCGCAGAGATTGCCGTCGTTGACGTGACGTTCCCAGCGAATATTCTCTAGTGTCCCTCTAAGCAAACTGCAGCCGGCCTTCACGCCCTAATCGTCTTCAGAATATGACGTCATTCGTCATCGTGTCGCTTAAGCTCGAGGAAAGGCCTACCGTAAGTGCTTCAGATGAAGTCTTAATGTAATTTGTAGAAACGATTTAAAGGACGAAGTTGCACGATGAAAAGCAACCAGTTCAAATTTAATCTGAGGGATGGAGTGTACACGAAAGAAGGAAGAACCATGAGAAATGGCTCAGAACCGAGAAATGGCGACCCTCTTCCTGCCGTGTGATTCGAGCATTGATGCGCACTCTCATTCGCGTGTGCCTTCTTCAACACTACACTCTCTCATCTATCTGCATCACTCCCACGTATTGAACTACGGCGAAGTGATCAGATGATCGGCTGGGCGAGCATCCCAGACCCCTTTGAAGCATGATCAAGGCAGCGAGGTCCAATTTTGTCGCATCCGAATATGCGCATGCAGTTCGCACCTCAGGAGGTTCGCATGGGTTACTCACTTAGTGAATTAACTTCTGGGCTCGACCTCTATTCTACATCGTGAAGTTCCTCCTTTAATGTCGGAATTGCGCGTTTCCCAGAGGCCATTAAATTCACATGCAACATCCCCTCAAAACTAGTTCCAGTAAAAGATCGTTGATGGTTACGCGATCCGGATCGACGACCCCATCGAGCATCGACCATCGTGTTTCCAGGGGCAAATTCTTTCTAGATGCCGTCCACGTGTGACGGTGCGCCATCATGAAGATTTTCTGTATAGAATGAAAATACGCTCATTCATTACTTGAGTTGGGACCATTCGGTTTGAATTGACAAAGTGTGATAAATCACCTGAATTGGAGACAAAATTGTTTTTTCTATTGCCTCCCCTGTATATGTACACCTTTAATGCAATGGCGCCCTACTACCGCTAGTCCTTGCTCACTTTTCATTTTCTCCCTGGAATTCTATAGGGGGCGACCGCCGACGGTTCACCCAAAACTAAAAGTTCAGCAGTTGACCGATAGTCTCACAGTCAATTGAATGTTAAAGAAAGGCACTAGGAAAAGACGGTGCGAATGGGCGCCGAAGCATATGCACGTACAGGAAGCAGTTATGTTGGTTGCCAAGGAAGCGAGCTGGAGTCGCTTCGCACAACAAAAGGGTGTGTTGCGTTGCTGAGCAGGACCTCGAAAGCACCCTGCCTCCAAAAGCCGAGGCCGCCCTGGTTATCGAGGCGTGAATTGGATGAGCTGCCGTTGGCGCACAACACGGAGAGCCATCTGATTGGAGCTTGCTGAGCATGGTACTCCAAATTGTTCGTCGCGATGAAACTTGTTCACAAGTCCGCTTTCCGAGCTTAACTTCTTCAAGAATAGAAAACAACGACCGAAAAATGGGTCCGTCTTGCGTTTTCTTGACAGAGTTTTCTTTTTTTCTCGCCAATGGCGTAACATTTAAGTCCTGGTAATACGCTTTCAGAGGTATCGTAATCGCTGTCTATTCAGGTAGGAGTTTGCGAAATCGTGTGACTCGGTGAAAAGAACGAAAATCGCAACACATCCAGACACCTGACGAAGTAGGTCTTTGCTTACCACGAACGGTCGGCCCAGGTATTTTTCCTATTTTTGGAGTAACAGTTTTTGCGCGTCGCGTAAGGGAGACAGGGACGGTCAACACAGAGCTATGGTAGAAATTCTCCTGTGCGGGTCGGCCTTGCAATGGGCAAAAAAAGGGTCAAAAAGCTTCTCAGCACACCTTTTGCAAGAGTTCTATAAAAACTACTCTACGGTCGCTGATGGATCACTTAGAGAATTGGTGGTTGGCGAAAATCCTTAACGAATAACAGGCAACCATCACAGAAGTACCATTTTGCGACACCCCATCAATCGCTAATCGAAAATGGCAAAACTTTTTGTCACGGGCAATCAGAGCCATGGACCAAAATCTTCACCCTTGTTATTGTATCAGAAGGCTGTTCAAGAAATGATGGCCTAATTTTATGTTCCATGCGCGGTGTTTCTAACAAAGTAATCACCATCTGGCAGAGCGCGCCCCAATACCTCAAACCTTCCGGGTTAGAGGACGGAAGCATATTACGGCTGCGTTACTGTAATGGGGATAATAAAATGCTTACCTTGAAAATTTATGATGTAATAAAAGACGCAAGTGGAAACTTCGAAATGTCTCACCGATCTCTAGAGGTGGGAGAAAATGCGGTCGGGTAGGAATGAATAAGGGATATTATTCCGCGCCTCCACAACCACCAAATTCTATGTAGCAACCATTGCCTAAAGCAAGTACGACAGCTCAGAATTGATTATGTTTCTTAAAGATGGTTCGTCCGGATCAGAGGGTGATATGACTATTGCACATTAGCAAGTGAAGATGTGGAATTATAACGCTATAATTAATAGCTACGCCTATTCAAATCCTCGGCTAGAAAGCTTTTCTTGACTTGTACCGAGCGCTATTTTCTTATGCTTAAAGCTGAATCTGCGCGAAAATAGGCTTTTTTACAGGCTGTGCTATGTTGTCTTTTCTCGGTGCCCGTCAAGGAGCTTGCCACGCGTATAAGATAAGAGCAGAAAGTGTGAGCATCCGGATCGTCCTCTACGTGTGCAATATCCTAACGAATATCCTACGGTCGTAAATGACTGTAGCAATGGCTCTAAACCTGGTCATAAACGTAGGTATTCGGATAAATGTAATAAATCCAGAAGGCTACCGTCGTGCAGACAGAGAACGTTTTCAGTATGCGAATACGTGTGGCCACAAGAAAGGCAGCAACGACGCACAATAATGACAAAGTGGAAAGAAACCGTGAAACAAGATGAAAGTAAAGCCTCTTGGTAGGGGCGAAGCGACAATAGCAATGGCTTTGTGATGCGCTCAAGGGTTGGGCGAGGCCATACGTGCATACCTATGGGCCTTTGGTTGACTGAGCTTTAGTCGGATTATCACGAAATTAAGTTGTACATTTACTTTCCGCTTGGTACCGCTCCGCATTTCCAAGAAAGGTTATTTGCGATTTGAAAACCTGGAGCTCGCTTCAATGTTGTCTCGTTAGATTTCAATATTCATACGATCATATGCAACAGTGCTAACGTCTGAAGATCACAACAAATGTTTGATGCTATGGATAAACAACGAACCAGTTTAAATCCGATTGAACTAGAAAATCATCCCAGGAAGTTCGAGACACTATGGAGGGCGATTTTAGAAATGAATCCCTCTGCAAAATGTTTTTCCCTTTCATGCACTACTGAACAAGATGTATAAGAATGCAAATGGTCACAATTGTTGCTGGTGATCAACCCGACCACTTCTCCTCTACTTTTCAACTACCCCTTACCCCCCCCCCCCCATGGATTTCGTTTCAGGACTTGCTGCAGACATTTACCTTGACGTTAGCTATTTAGTAAGGCATGGGGACACCTGCCGCTGCGGCTACACCAAAGTTGGCACATTAACTTGAAGGGCTATTTTGATCTCGCGTACTGGACCAGCGGGATGTCAGATTGACGTTACTTGTACAGAGTTATGTTCGAGAAACGGCTGAAGGTAAGATGTAGACAACAAAGATTGGATAAGCTGATTATGGGCGATGGAGCAGGAGCAAGTCAGAGAAGCCAACCCCGTCCCATTTGTCAATCGCGGCTAAATATTCACTCGCGGCATCTCTACGATCTGTTGAACACAACGACTATATGTTGAGGAAGATTAGATCGGGTCTGTACAATGACAAGGGCCATCCAGTGCAGAAGTCGGCGCTTCTAACCTCAATGACAGTCTGGTGCCAAATATTACCTTCGGGGAGAGGAAACCTTAGTTTGATCCGAGGTTCGACCAGATCGTCGGATTGTGTGCTTAGCGGGGCACGACCAAAGCATTTTGGCTTATCCCACTGTTAATTCTAGGGCTAATTTCATCAGAACGAGTGTAGAGTGGTCAGCATCTTTCGTTTTCTGGTAATTCACCAAAAATTTGGCACCCGTTGTTTATTTGAGGAGTTTCCGATGGCGTACGTGCTGTACACCATGGCCTAGTAGCCATCCCATATTTCAAGCTATGTTCTATCCTGCTGCACAGGCGCAGGACAAAAATCTTAGCGGGTCCTGGAGGGCTTCGTTCTAGGTCAAAATTGGTCCAGTTTGTCAAATATGTTCAGCATTACTGCACAAATTGTACTTGAGAGATCTGAACTCTCCCGCTAATTTGGCTAACAGTACGCTAAAAATGGAGAAGTCCTCGACAAAAAGAGTATACGAGAAAGCGTGATAGACAGCTGTGTTGTCTGGGAACAATAGCGGTAAGTTCAGCAGAACCTCACTCGCTGAGCAGCCGCGAGATAAACCTGGATCGACAAATACTTTCAGTGAAACGCTTCCATCAACTTTCTATCAGTATTACAACCGAGGCTGAGATTTCATCCGCCCACCAGTCTGGGGCGTCCACGTGCTAGGATCTATTCGGCACGCTAAAATTGGAAAGAGATGACTCGTATCGAATTTAGATGAGTCTGGACGATTAGATTCCCGTAGGAAGTGGGCTCGGTGCAGTCACATCGATCCTTAAGCGTATTTTTGGATAACAATTTGAACAAGGAAGTGATCCCATTGGGGAATTGGTAGTGGAACTAATGCGATAATGGGAAAGGAGCAATAAACTCGCATAGATCAACTATGAATGCCGCACGACGATTTACTGCGAAAACGTCCTCTAAGTGGGTCCAGGAACATGTCGACAACGATTTATTACACTCAAAAAATAGGGCGCCAGGCTGGAGGAATGGCCTGGTTTTGACGGGTCAGTTTGAAATACAAACCAGAAGTGAAGCGATAGTTGTAGGGACCTGGCCGCCAATCTAACGGCCATTCCGATATGGGCACTTAGAATCCCGTTTGTTAATGAATTGAAAAAAGCTTAGAGTTGAGTTGGCCACCAATCCAAGTCTTTGTGTGGGCTAGCCACGCATCCAGACGCTTGACGACTTCCGAACGGAAGCTAAAGGAGTGGGAAACACAACTTAGTCGATTGCCAAGTACACTCTTCTATGATTTGACAAAACTTCGTAGATTGATGTAAAATATTGATATATAATCAAAGGATAAAGTACTCGGGCCTGTATTACCGGGATGCCGCCAAGCATCCTTCTATTCATGCAAAATCGTCAGCTGCACAATTTGAATGCAGTTTAGGCCTGTACAAGGATTGAGGGGGGGGGGGTCAAAAGCTGCAAGTCATGTTTTGTTATTCTTCTACCAAGGGAGCCTAGTACAGGACCAAAGAGGGATTGGAGCTTGGTTATCTGGATTGACGCATGACCCAGTCTTTGATCCCGAATTCTCCGCGAGTATTGGGAGCAGCCCCACTTTCCAATACACACTGCGGTCCATATAATATTCTACATGAAGTGGAAAATAAATCCGGGAGATCGAGGCTGTGACCCTTCTTAAGAAAGAGAAATCAAAGAAGGGCACTGATATGCTGATGATAATCATGATGCTTGCACCCACATGTGAGCTACGTACTGTCGCTGCACATAACAACGGTTCGGTAACACAGCATGTTTCCTAATCAGGTGATAGAGTGGGGGGAAGTGGGAGGGGGCAAAAAAGTCTTGCAACACTGAATTGGTCAGAATTCGACAAATTCCGCTGAAATGTTTTCATTTGAAACTTGATGGTTATGTTACAACCGATCAAGGAACTTCGTAACAGCCTTGTACCTGAGTAGAAGCAGCAGATCCCACAAGGCAACAGGATGAGAAGTCTGAGGTTTGGCTTATCCTCGCTATACTGGTATATATAGTCCTTTCTAGTTCGCCCATGATCGTACTCTAGTGTGGCGGTCAGGGATGCACTTAACACGCTGACGACACGCTGATGCGCATGCGCGTCAGAAATTTCGCACCGCCTCGGACATTCTGACGCGCATGCGCATCAGAACAATGTTGTTCATTTTTTATGGCGCTTGCTCCTTCTTCTCGAGTTTTTTGCATTCATTCTATAGATAACGCATTAGTATAACCATAAACCACATGGCCACAGTGGTCAAATATCCCTTGATTTAGCGAAATTTTCTGAACGCACAAAACTTTCATTTTAATTCTTTCCTAGTACTCCTTCCACTGTCGTAAATATTCACATAAAAGATTGTAGAAGCACTCAATACAAAACTCTGTGAGTTTTAGAGATTTGTATTTGATGGAAAAACTTGAGTATAAGTGCATTTTAACTTCGCAGCAAAAGTGATGTTTTTCGGTTCTTCGTGACATTATGGGTTCTTCTGAACAAACTTTTCCTAGTATCTTTATAGATAACCTTTACGCTTTCATCCTTGCCGAAATAATTCTGTGAGATCCAAGTTGTTGTGCATTTTAAACAAAAAATAAGTGAAAATGAGGTGAGGACGGCGCGCTCGCAAAATCGCTCCTGTCTCACGCGGTGCGAATGCCGAAACACGCGCTTTGCGTCCGTGGATATTGAGCTCTAAATATGTAAAATTGGCAAGATACGGGGGCACTGTAGAAGCATCGCATTCAGAATCGCCCAAAATTCTTCCGAAAACAGTGCTAAATCTCGAGAAGAAGAATCCGGGGCACGTGAGCGTTTTTATTTTCCCCAAAGTTCCTACCTTCTCCCAGGGGGAAATAGTCCTGGAAGATGCCCCGCATCTTACGAGAGCGCCCGTTCAACGTACTTAACTCCCCGGAGTTCACTGTTGTGGAGAGTTGGCCGAAATGACGGGTTATGCAATGGAAAGACAAAGTTAACTTGTTTTCGCTGAACTGGTTGCGTACGAGAGGTGTGCCAGTAGAAACACATATCCTGCCATTCAAGCAGCTTTGATTTCACTCCTACTACTTTTTTTGTACATGTTCACGTTAATGAAAAGTGAACAAGGAGTAACCGAACGGATAATTGAAGAAACCGAACCCTGGAAAAAATTAATGCATGGCCTAGAGGATAAGCGCAAAAAAACTCATAAG
>MU892036.1:0-12815 GCA_036418205.1 Ostertagia ostertagi
TGTGACTGCACGAGCCTACGTCTCCTACGGAATCTTAATCGTTCCAGAATACATCTAAATTCCGATACGAGTCATTCTTATCAAGTTTTAGCGTGCCGATTAGAATCCTAGCAGCTCGCCGTGGACGCCAGACTGGTGGGGCGAGATGTGACCAATCTCAGCCTCTTGTAATGACGATAGAAAAGGCTTGATAGGAAGCGTCTTCACTGTGAAAGTATTTGTCGATCCAGGTTTTATCTCGCGGTCTGCTCAAGCGAGTGAGGCTTCTGCTGAAGCTTACGCTATTTCTTCCCAGACAACACAGCTGTCTATCACGCTTTTCGTATACTTTTTTGTCGAGGATGCTCCATTTTTAGCGTACTGTTAGCCAATTAGCGGGAGAGTTCGATCTCTCAATTACAATTTGATTGCAGAATGCTGAACATACAGTGCCGTTTCAAAGTATGTGCACGCCTCAAAATCAACGTTTGAAGGGAGAACCATCGAGGTTTCTGGTTGACGAAATCCTTCTTATCGACTTCTCATGGTCATTAACCTATCAATGGAATGCACAAAGCAGATAATATCGCCCTCACTTCGCAAAAAATTTTTTGGCATTGAAAATTTTTTTCTTTGTTTTTCAAAAGTATTGTGCACATTTGAAAGAAGCATCAGATTTTTTGGCGCCCGATTTTTCCAACGATTCTTCATATCCGATTTGTGTTTCATTTCGTCATAATGTGTTTCTTTTCAACCTGTCGCACGCCATACTTCTTCCTGCAGTATGATCAAGTTCAGGATCAAAGGTTCTGACATGATAATGCAAGGTTCCAGGTCTAGAATCGACGATAACTTCGGTCGTTCTCTCAATGCATTTCGACAGATTTATCTAGGCACTCCTGTAAACTATACCAGCACATTCCTCCTCTCTATCGCGATAACCTGATCTGCCTCAGAACAGGCAAAAGGAGTAGCCGCATCCCTCCCCCCCCCCCATGGCTCGGGATTCTTCATTGACAGCCGGATCAAGATATTCCGGCTCCGAAAATCGACATAAGCCCTCTTCGCTCAAATGCATACACCACTCGATCCAGACACTGAGAAAGGTTACTCACTTCAAGGCCCGCACGAAGTTTTAGCCACATTGGAGTCTGCCTGTACCAGAATTGCAACTAGATAGGGACACGGGCGAAGGCCACGGTTTTCGACGAATTTTTCTTATTTTCAAAACAAGCTAATTTATGGACTTTTTATCCACCAGTTTAATCTTCCGGCAGCGCATGGAAAGAATTCGATGCTTGACGAACCGGGTGGATCCTGTCACTACTTGGAGACATGCTTGGCCGGTGAGTCGCTCGTTTGCTCTCCAAGCAAGGAAGTTTCGGCAAGGAGGCCGTTGAATGGGGTTCTGCGGCGGTTTTTCGCAATCAGAGGAAATTCAGAAGTTGCCGTTCCATTATTGCCGTAATGAACCTGAAAGCAATACAGGCTAGCTGCCTCCAAGCTGCCTGTTGACCTTTCTTTAGCGAAGCGTGACGCGAAAATTTGCATATTTTGGCAACAGGACACGCTGTCATTTCGATGTTCGCAAATCTACAAAGAATGCCTTAACAAATGGCTGCCGAAACGATATATGGCTTGTGTCGTCTCCTACTGTAACCTAGAGGAAACTCTTGATCAAAGCGTTAACTCTTAGCAACCGCAGATTATAAATACCGCGGAATGAACCTGGAAAGGGCGGGCGGTGAGGCTATTTCGGCACAACGTCGAAAAAGCTATGCCAACCGTGCGTTTCAGATTATGCCGGACAGGATGGTTTGAGCTAATTAGAAAGTCTGCGAGGTCCCACTGGTTTCTACTCTCACCCTATGTGTTTGTTTTTGCTTCGAGTGCTGACATACTTCTGAAACAAAGAAATAATATTTCTATCCAAAAAATTTTTTCCGACAAGTGAGGCGATATTATCTGCTTTGCTGTTTTTTTTTTTCCCATTAACAGGTTCTCGACTACGAGAAACCGAATTATAGAGGATTATAGCCACGAAACCTCATAGTTCCTTCCAAACCGTGAATTTTGAGGGTCCCGGGTCACATACTTGGAAACGCACTGTATTTGACCAAACTGGACAATTTTTACTAGAACGGACGCCCTCAGGACCCGCTTAAGATTTTTGTCCTGCGGCCTGTGCCACAGGATAAAACTAGCTCTTGAAATTATGGGATGGCTACAGGCCATGGTGTACAGCACGTTACGCCGATACGGAAACTCCATCAAAACTAAACACGGGTTGCCAATTATTTTTCTTGGGAATACCAGAAAACGCAAAGATGTTGACCACTGTCTCCACTCGTTTCTTGATGACAACTAACCCTAGAATTAAACAGTGGGATAGAGCCAAATGCTTTGATCGTGCCCGCTAACCACACAACTCCGAGCGATCTGGTCGAACCACGATCAAACCTAGGTTTTCTCTCCCCGAAGTACATATTTAGCACCACACTGTCCAGGGTAGAAGTGCGACTTCTGCACTGGATGGCCCTCTGTCATTGAACTAGACAAAATCTTCTTCACGATCGAGTCGCTGTGATTTCAACAAGGCCAAATCTTCTATCAGCATGAGTCGCTGTGATTCTTCAACAGAAGTAGACATGCGCGAGGGAATATCTATGGAGGCGATTGATCAACGGCGCGATTGCTTCTTGACTTGCTCTTCTTCCTATTGCGCGCCATTGAATCAGCTCTATCAGCTTTTGTTGTCTACTTTTACTTCACCCATTTTCGAACATCTCTGTACAACAGTAACACTCAATCTGACAGTCCGTGGTCAATATCGAGTGGTCAAATACCGATTTATAATAGCCCGTCAGCGTTGTTGTGGCCCACTTGATGTAGGGCCGCAGCGCCACAGGTGTCATGGCCTTACTACAATATTATTAGTTACGTGACAGTGAATGTCTGCAAGCAACAGTTCTGAAACGAAATCCATGGGGAGGTAAGGCGGTAGTTGAAGGGTAGAGGAAAGTGGTCGGGTTAATTCACCAGCAACAATCTGTGCATTTTGCCATTCTATCCATTTGTTTTCAGTACTCAGCTAGTAGGGCGGAAAACACATTTTTGGACGGGGTGTTCATTTCTAAGTCGCTCTTAATAGTTCTCGAAGAATTTAGAATGATTTTTTACGTTCAATCTGGGATGGAAAGAGGTCGTTCTGGTTTATAATCATAAACATTTTTATTAAACTAAGAACTGTGATCTTCAGAGGTTAGCGCTGTTATGAATATGGAATCGTCATTAATTATGAAAATCTAACCAAAACATTCTTAAGCCGAGCTCCAGTTCTCAAATCAAATAAGCTTTTCTTGCGGAAGTGGAGCGGCTACGCAAGCACGGAAGCATGTACACTAATTCGTGTAATTCGACAGAAGCCCTCAGGGCACAAGGCCCGTAGGATGCACTATTAGGGCTGCCCACACCCTTAGCCCATCCACAAACATTTTGCTCTTTCTGCTTCCGCTCCCCTACCACGGGCTTTACTTTCGGTTTTGTTCACCGGGTTTCTCTTCCACTTTGTCGATCTATTGATGGGTCCGTTTGCTGCCCTTTCTTGCGCGGGATTGCTTACTGCGAAAAGTTCCTTGGTCGTTGCCACGAAAGGTTAGCCTTCGGATTTATTATATTATCGAATAATTACCTGACGGTTACTTGGAATACGTGTATTTCAGAAGCCATTGCTACAGCGGTTATTTGAAGACCGTAGGATAGGAATGAGTGGACGATCCGGATCCTCACCAGTATCTTGCTCTCCTACTACGTACGGTGGCAAGCTCCTTGGACGGCACCAAGATATTGACACATAGCACAGCCCTGTAAAAGCATTTTTTACGAGATTCAGTTAGGAATAATGAGAAAACGCTCCCGTAAAATACAACGGAAAAGCATTTCTAGCCGTAGAGTATTGATAGGTAGCGTGTCAATTGATGGCGTTAAAATTCACATCCTTGCACTTCTGATGGGTGCAATAGTCATCATCTGAACCCTGACGTGAACCTTCTTCAAGAAACGATAACATTTTCTTGAGCGGTGGTACTTGCTTTTAGGCATGTTGCCTAGAGTGTTGGTTGTAGTGAGGCGCAGCAATGAGTATCCCCTCTATTCCATTCTTTAGGGACTCATTTTCTGGCGACCTCTGGAGATGAGGTTAAGACATTTCGAAGTTTTCGCTTTCGCTCCTTTATTACATTACGATAAATGTCAAGGTAAACACTTTATTATCAACCATTACATTCCAGCCGTTTAATATGTTCTCGGTCTGTAACGCAGGCAAGCGTATTAAGGCATCGATGCGCCGCTCCTGCCAGAATGGTTTTTACTTTGTGTTAGAAACACAGGGGGCGCACTGGAAACAAAGAATTAGGCATCATTTGCTCGTTGAACACGCCTTCTGAACAACTAACAAAGGCGTGAGATTTTGGTTCCATGGATCCGATTGCGCGTCGGGACAAAACAGGTTTGATTGTTCGCTATTAGCGATTCGATAGGTGGCGTGTCGCCAAAATGGTACCTGCTGGTGCGGATGCTCTTATTGTTAGAGGATTTCGCCAACACATTGCCTAAGGACACATGCAGTGACCGTGACTAGTTTTTACTCAGAAACTTATTTGGCAAAGGGGTGTGCTAAGCTTTTTGAACCCTGTTTTTTGAATCCCAGCGACCCCTCAAGGGACGAAATGTCACTACCATAGCTCTGTCTTGAACGTCCCGTCCCCCTTACGACCTCGAAAAAACTGTACTTCAAAAGTAGGGGGAGAACATTTACTCTGAGAGACGTCTCGATTGGTATAGAAAGAGACCCTACTGTCTCAGCGTTCCGGGCATGGTTTCATTTTGTTTCTTTTCACGAGTCACACAATTTTCGCACCTCTACCTTGGAGGCGCGATGGTCACGATAGCCTTCTGAAAGTGTATACAGGACGTTCAATGTAGGCCAGTGGGCGAGGAAAAGCAGAAAAAGTCTGTTCAAGAAACCGCAAGACGCGGATCCATTTTTGGTCGTTGTTTTCATTCATGAAGAAGTTACAGCGGCGGGATTTGAACAGTTATATTCGCGCCGCACTTGGTCCAGATAGCCATTGCTAAGCCAAGCTCAATCAAATGGACCTCCGGTTGCTGCCGCAACCGCAGCTCATCCAAATCACGTTTTCCGAAAACCATGTGGACGGATACTTTTGCGACGTGCAGGGTGCTTTGAGAGTCCGGCTCAGCAGACCCAGCACAATTTTTGTCGTATCCCTCCTCCTTGCCTTTGGCAACCCAATTAACTGTTACTGTAGTGCATATGCTCTCCCCCATTTTCGCACGTTCTTTATTCGCTCATCCTTTTAAAGGAAGCGCAATTGTCACTGATGAAAAAGCAACCCATTCTTCAAGATTAACCTCGGGATGGTGAGCGGTACCTAAAGAAGAAGATACCATGAGAACGGCCCAAAACCGTAGAAATCGGTAACCCACATTCCTTTGCCCGCTTCGATTTCGGAGCATTAATGCGACTATCAACGCTGCTGCCCTCTTTCACCATACGGCTCCTCTCGGCTGATTCTAATCACTCGCCACGTATTGAACTAAGGCAATTGATCAGATTGAATCGCCGTGGGCTGGAGCATCGCCTCGGACCCGCCAGCTTTGCAGGCATTGCATAGCGTCGGGCGAGAGTCAAATTTTTCATCCGCGACATTGAGCGTCATGTTCGCACGCCTCAGCGAGGTCCGGAGGAACCCTCAACTAGGTTCGTGTTTTCCTTTCTGTCGACCTTCACTCTAATCGTAGATTCCTTTCCTTTAATATTTCATTGACGTTGAGGACTATCGTAACTGCTTACTAACTTTTAGCTTTGGCGTGAGCAGTGCGCGTCCCCTTTATTAGAATTTTCAGCGATAAAACTGAAAAGACGAGACGCAAGGACTAACGAGTTTTAGCAAGGGCGGAAAATCCGGCGTTAAAGGTGTACTACAAGGGGAGCTCGGGTCAATAGAAAAAAAATTTTTCTCAATTTTCAGGTAGATTTAAGCACACCTTTGTCCTAATTCAAACCGAATGGTCCCAAACTCAGCTCTACCAATGACCCGTCTTTAATTTGTTCGACAAAAGCGGAACGAAACATGCGGCATCGCTTTTTTTCTTTTTTCGCCCCGTAACTGATTAGTTTTGAAAATTTCTATGCAGGAATTGGCACCGTTTTGAATCCGCTCGTTCGAGCCTCCTACAAGGTCTTTTGTGAAAAAACTGAAAGGATATTGTTTCGATGTTCATTTTCTCTTTGAAGTACCCTGAGGCGACTCGATTATCTGCGACGATCGCATAATTACTTCAACCAGAGGCTCAAGTCGCACCCAGTCCATCCAGTGAAATCATTCAGCAGTAGATGGCCAGCTACCTCTTTCTCTAGAATTATATTGAAAAGGCCACTTTTTGACCTCATCAGTTGATGCCTTGATCATTTTCGTAGCCCTTTTTCACAAATACCCTATTTTCTTTCAAGCCTCATTTTAAGACGATACGACACTATTTGAATTAACACTTTGGCATTATGCGATTAATAGTCAGCCAGTGGAGCGGAAAACGGTTTTACACAGGGCCATTTCTTCTAATGGTGAGACAAAAACATGCATATGCCAAAGTTAGATGGGAATACAGCCGTCTCAAAGCCTACAATACGGACCACAATAACTGGAGAAGAAAGCAAGTTTTTAGCATTTTCATTGTGCCTTTTGCTCAGCCGAACTAAAGAAGCTGATCTCCTCGTGAAGAGGGACTGCACGCATACCTTGACTACGATAGGTTTAGTTAATTTGGCAGGAAAATCGTGGATTTCCACCAAGGCTCTACCATTGTTAGCTCGCTGCCGGCTTTGGCTTGGAGCGACTTCAGAACAAGACCCGACTTTATATGTGATTGAACACTTCTGGGAATCTTCATGCCATTCGAAACCCTTTCGTCAAAAAAATGCCAGTGCCCGTGTTCAAGTATTCCTTCACGATTACCTGCTTATCATATTTTCAAACTTTTCCTCCTGAATGTGCCCTGGCCATTGATTCCGCTCGACTCCACAATTAGTCATGTCGCCGAGGTGACCAGGGAGATTTATTGATTCAGATGAGGGGTCAACTCTTCCTTTTAGTTGATGCCCTTAACTTGTGAGATAGCAAAGAGTCTTCCCTTCTCAGAAATTGCAACACTTCCAGATAAGCTACAATTTGTAAAATCTTCTTCACAAAACTTCAAACTAATTTTCAAACTATGTTGTCTTTTTTGAACGCCTCATACTTTTGTACGGTGAGTTTCATGGAATCAATGCTTTCATAAATATGCTTCACTATCGAGCATGTCTTCGCCTGTTCTGCGCATTACCGAATGCTGCCAAAGAATATCCGAGGTAAAACAGCGTGACTTTGGTTCATATCGGCGGCCCAAGTGCCAGGGAGCTAAGAAACAGCTTTTTTGGGTCTTCGGCTGGGATCGTTGCTGAATTTGGTTGGGCGAGGGATGGGGTCACAACGGTCGGCACGGTTCACTTCAACCTCGGTCGCGATTCGATTAGGGAGTACTGACCCAAGGGCTGCAGCTGTTCCAGCAGCTCCGCCAGAAGGTGGTTTGCCTCACCCCCAGCGACTAAGCCTTGGAGAGGGGCATTGGACGTTCATCTCTTTAAAGCGTTAGTTACTGATGGACGGCCCCAACATGGTGGCGGTTCTAAAGGCAGTTAGAAAAGCCGGTCCGATCACCCGCTGGCGGACTCCCATCCCTCCCCACAAATTGCAGGAATTAACCTAACATCGTCCAGCCCGAAACGCAAAGGGATGGTTGCTTACGTTCCTAGTGTCAGTGGCATTGATTTTGGCAAGGAAAAACAGCCTGAGAAGAATCAAAACCAAAGAAAGACAATGCGAAATCATAAACGTCAACATGTAGCAGTCTTGTACAGATATCAGAACATAATATAACTCAGAAATTCTTCCTAGAATCAAAATGCCTCACCAATTAGTGGCACTCGACGGAAATAATCCTTTGCCTACTTGATTTCTGAGACTGTTATTCCCTGTTACCTTCCGGATATTCTTTGCCTTCGGTAATGCCAAGAACGGCGACAGACATCTCGATGAATGTAGCCGTTTCATAAGCATTTGAATTCCATGTTGAACCACCGTACAAATATGAGCTTCAAAAGACAAAATAGTCTGAAAATTAGTTGAGTTTGTTGAAGAGATTTTACAAAAATTGGTAGCTTTCTGGAAGGTGTTTAATTCTTGAGAAAGGAAAACTCTATGTGCTACTTCACCATTAGAGGGTCATCAACTAAAAGTGAGATGTTGGGACCATTACCAAGTCTGATCAATAAAACTGCCCTGGTCACCTCGGCGACCATGATAATTTTGTGGAGTCGAGCGATCAATTGGACAGGGCAAATTCAAGGAGGAAAAGTTTGGAAAATAGATAAGACGGTACGTGAAGCAACGATACTTACACGCGGCACTTGCATTTTTTGACAAGGTTCGTAATTGGCAATGAATTCCAGACAGTTTCAAATCACATGTGATAAAGGCGGGTCTCTGTTCTGAAGCGCTCCATCAAGCCAAAGCCCGCACGCAGCTAACAATAGTAGAAGCTGGTGAATCCACGATTTTCCTGCAAATTACGAAACTTACGTTAGTCCAATTTCTTGCCGGCCAGTCTCTCAACGAGGAATTCAGTTCTTTAGTTTCGGCTGCAAAAGGGCACATGAAAATGCTAAAATTCTTGTTCTTTCCAGTATATTGTGCCGATTTTAGCTTTTGAACGGCCTGTATTCCATCTACTTTTGGCATATCACTTGGTTTTTTTGCTCACATTACGGGAAGAAATGGCCCTGTGTAACAACCGTGTCTTCGCACTGGCGCCTGACTATTAATCCATAATCTGCAAATTTCAATTTCAAAATTTTCCCTAATCGCCCTTTAAAATGAGGTGAAAAATTAGCGGTATTTTGTGGACAAAGGGTCACGAAAATGACAAGCATAACTGATTGCAGTCAAAAAAGTGCTCTTTCAATATTTCTAGAGAAGATAGCCTGCCCCAATCTACTGATGAATGATTTCACTGGATGGACTGGGTGCATCGAAGCCTCTGGTTTATAATCTATAGCGGAATCGTCGCCTCGCCTAACCGAGTCGTGCCTCAGGTACCCTTCAAAGAAGAAGATGCACATCGAAAACAATAGCTTTCAGTTTTTCAACGAGATCTTGTAGAGCTCGACGTAGCTGAATTTCACACGGTGCAATTTCTGATAACAATTTTTTCAAACTACAGTCAGTTACGGCGAAAAAAACGAAAAAAACGCGGGTATCCTCGCATTTTTTCTTCGCTTTTTTGTCGAACAATTATAGACGCCGTATTTGCTATTGATAACCGCGTATTTCCTTCTATAAGCAAAAATCTTCATGATGGCTCACTACCGTGGACGGCCATCGTAAGAAATTTGCCTGAGAACACGCATGCGCTAGTCGATCTCAATGGGTCTTCGACGGATCGTTGCACCAATAACAGATCTTTTGCTGGAACGGCTAGTTTTGACGGGGCATTCTGCATAGTGGGAGCTAATGGCTATAGAAAAGCCAATCCGACATGCAAACGTTTCAAAAATTACACTAAGAGTTCCAGTCTGAAGCACTTACGGATACGGCCTCCCTCGAGCTTGGACGACGATGACAGATGACCGTGCATATTCTGAACGACGATACAGGGCAGAAGAGGACTGCGGTCTGCTTTATAAGAGGGACTTTTAGAGAATATTAGGCCTGAGGAACCCGGTCAACGGGCCGGCAACTCTGTGAAGGAAAAATGGGCCGAAGATCCGACATTGGCAAAATCGTCATTTTTTTTGCTCCCCCCCCTCCCCATGTTATATGTAGCTTTTAGCCTGCACTATCAATTGGTGACCTTAATTATCTTCACATGGAAAACTCCATCATAGATGTCAGCGTTGTGGTTGGAAAGCTGCGGAAAAATTCGAACCTTAACCTTCCTAATCAGTTATTACCCAATCGAACACAATCGATGTCCCTATATAGCTCCCATTTCATCAATTTAGTCTGGCGTTTGCCGTTTTTCGTCTCTCTAATGAGTGACATATTGAAGTGAACACATAAGCACAAGTTCGCGACATTTCAGTTATGTGCTCCGCTCCGCTACAGTTTCCATTTCTTCAAAAAACTCGTATTTAGTTTTTTATGAAGCGCGCTTAAAGATTCACTCAACAGCTGGCAAGAGAAGAGAATAGATACGGGATAGAGCTACTCATTTGTGTAAAAAATGCAGAGGCCACGAACATAACTCGTGTAAGCAATTTGGCAAAAAAACATCTTGGTCACGCTATTTACGCTATTCTCTAATCTCACGACTCACTCCTTCTTAGAATTCTCAATGAGCGACACGATGGAAAAAGCATGTACGCGACAGATCAACGCGCCATGGGCAAATTCGGGTCAGCTTCCTTCAGAAGGGCTCTCCGTTAGGGCTGGTTGTGCTAGTGTTTCTCGGTAGCACACACTTTCAAGTTCCAAAAGCTCCGTCCGAGCCGGTAGACGACTGAAATCGGCAAACAATTTCCAGATTCTTGAAATCTCTTCTTGTTGTTGTTTGGTTTCAAAATGCAATCCGCCCACTAGGTACGATCGCATTAAAAACTCACAAGTACGCAACCTCCTCCCCCTTCCCACCCTTTCTCTTCCTGAGCTGTTCCCCACCGAGCGATCGAACTTGAGAACTTTCTTCAACGCTTGTCTCTAATTTCAGTGAAGCAAATTGGACACTTTCGATTTATTATTATTAGTGTATGTATTTATTATCTGGCTAATAAACACAACAGAACACAAAACTTATGTTATATACAATTTTCGATAGCTGTAAGAATCAAAAAAAATACTAGGCAGATACTAATTACAGGAGGCAATAGCATAGAGATAATGGGGAGGGCCATCAGGCGTCGAGGGGTAGGACACTCGGTGGTGAAAGCAGCAGTGGCCCGCCAGCCAATGCCAAGTCGCACCAGACCACTTGAGCCGCTCCCGGATACCAATACTTAGTAGTGCCCGTCAACGCCACCGAGGCCATCCTTTTGCGCGCAGAGGGATTAACGGGGTACCTGAAAGGCGATGTGCACTGGAGAAACATAAACATACAAAACCAGATAGGAAGGTGCCATGTATGCAGAACAAAAAGGATGAAAAACCTACCTATGTCATGAAACAAACACTCAGAAACTCATGAAAAATCGCTTTCTGAACCCTTTACAAAGACAAAGCCTTAGCACTGTTTCTATTCTGTAATTTGGATACTGGAACCTGACATTTTCGGAAACGTCATATTCGGTTTTTAGTACCACCTTGAGCAATTAAAATTTTCTTCAGTTTGTTTCGAAAAGAACTGACAGAACTAGAACCTAAACCACCGATTGATGGTAATGTTGTTTCCAGACGTGTGATTCTCAGGGTGAAAGACATCACGAAACTATGTTGATCCTAGTTTCTTCTCTCAATATCTCTTAAAGTCGTATTATTCATTTCATTATCATTTCATTTGTCAGCCCTTTGGAGCGTTTTTTGTTAATCTGGAAGGTATTCGAATGATCGCATATATGTCAGACCTTCTTTTATAGGTTTAGATGAGGCGATTGCGCCCGAAACGCCTAGCTTATATAAATCCTGTACTTTATCTTTGGGAGAATAAAGCAACAAAGCATGCAGCAAACTATCTGCGTTAGCGCATAGTCTGTGTTATGCTATCTCTGACCGTCCCTCATTATACTCTCATCCGGATTTGTGGCTACTGGGTTTTACAGTCGCGCACAAACCGTGCCAAGCTCTACCTGAGTTTGGCATCAAAGGTGAAAAGCGTCGTCTTACTTCTTTCTGATCATTTTATTGCTTACAATAGCGATAAGCTTAACTGTAAATGGATGGTATGGCAGAGAAATGGTAAAATTGTTCCTAAAGAACCTAGTCCAATTTTTGGACTTTCTCTGGTCTCCGTTGGCGTTTAAGCTGCTTTCAAAAATTGTACCTCATATTAGGAGGAAAGTAAGCAAACCAGCCCGTTCGGCGCATGCTGGGACCATATGCTGAATGTTGGGAAAGGGATGGGGTCCCGACGGTTGACGGACTACTCCAACTCTTTCTTTAAAACCGCCTCAATTCGATACATATCTCAGGACCAAGCCTTGAACGAAGGAAGTCTCTGGCAGATCCGTTCTCTTTCCAAAGCTTGGTCTAAGGGAAGCAAACCAGCCCTTTTGGTGGAGCTGCTGAACCTAGCTGCACTACTTCGTCATCACTATCCAACCGTACCGACCGAGTTCAATTGGTCCGTCGACTCGGGGACACCATCCCCTCCCCAACATTCAGCATACTGCCCCAGCAGAAACGCCAAAAGGGCTGGTTTGCTCACCTCTATCAAGAGTAACTAAACGCGTACGGCAAGGCCGACCACCGCCCCTGCCACGAAGCTTCAAATGTCGGTAAAAAAAGCTCCCTCCTTGAACGTCCCTCCCAGAGGGTGTTGTGAAAGGAAAAATGTAGGGGTGATCGAAAATAAGGAGGCGGTGATCGGCCCTGATTGAATGTCATCCGGTATGACTCGTAATCCACCATTTTACCACTCATAAATGTTATTCGTAAAAGCTTTTTTTGAAGTTCGGTCTCAGTGTTACATCAAAGTGCACTGCTCGGTCACATAAGCGCTGCTTCCTCGACCTTGACCTTGGACAGCTTTTCTTTTCGAAAGTGTTCAACAGCCCAGTGCATTGCTGG